>OX465102.1:2707668-2943111 GCA_949987565.1 Luidia sarsii
AGGAGCAAAAGAAGAAAGAGATCTTGTGTTTAAAGTCAATGGAACACTGGCTCGGCAGTAGAACGAGTCTGGCTCGACAGTAGAAAGAGAACTTTGTTCAAAGTCAATGGAGCAGTGGCTCGACAGCAGTGGCGTAGCCAGGATTTTTTCATGGGGGGGCGATGGGGGGCTGCCACATTTAGTGGGGGGGGGGACTAGTTTGGGCGGTTTTTCGGTTTTTCAAGGTTTTTAAGTTTTGCCTTGGAGACCGTTTTCTGTTTTGATTTTTGCAAAACCGTTAATGTTTAATCAACTTTGTTTTTGTTTTTTTCACATGAGTTAAAAATGCAAATAATTAAGTCAATTGTCGACCAAATCTTCATAAAAAAACGCCTTGTGGGATTGTACTCGTCCTCGTGATTTATGCTCGCTGCGAGACCACCGTCCAGTGTGTGTGCACTCAGTACGTCCGGAATGATTAGTAGACTTCCACCAGTCTTTACACACTTGTTTTCTAACAAATAATGTAATAGCAATAAAGGGGTTGTTCATCTCGGTGGTGTAGACAAGTAGAAAGGGTGATCGAAGTCACGCGATGTGTCGTTGCTGGTTGCGACGTTGTGGTTGCTAACTGCTAATTTTCATCAGGCAACTGAAGATTGTGCGTTGCGGCGTCCGTTTATGTCCGCTTCGCCGGTTCCTGTGTACCAGTTTGCGGACGACGTAGTAGTGATCGTGCGGTTTGGCGCGCGATTCTGGCGTCCACTAGCGGCCCTGTCCGTGGTGCGTCGGGGATGACAATGACGCTGTCCCGGTTGATGTTGTTTCGACGAAGTCGGACGTGATAATTATTGCATGTGCAGGTGTAGCCTGAAAAATGAGCACGCTACCTAATTGGAAAAAATACTGAAGAGTTTGGGGAACTCACTTGCAAAGAAAACTATAGATCGAGTGTGGGACAAGTCGCGAGGAGAGAATTTCAATAAATAGGGACAGACAACCGTGTTTAAATCCAAAAAGAGCGAAACCAAATTTAATGCAAAAAATCTCATCCAGACTAACCAGATCTCTTCTCACTGGCAGTACACAAAAAAAGAGGTGAGACTGAGAAAGGTAAGAAAGTAAGAAAGCGAGAGAGAAAGAGAGTAAGAGAGTAAAAGAGTAAGAAAGCAGGAAAGGAAGAAATTAAGACAGACCAACTATAAAAATGAGGTAAGACAAGACCCTCAAGACCAATAATAAAAAAAATGATGTAAGGCAAGACCCTCAAGACCAATAATAAAAAATGATGTAAGACAAGACCCTCAAGACCAATAATAAAAAATGATGTAAGACAACAAGACCAACTATAGGATGAGGTAAGACCAATAATAAAATATGAGGTAAGGCAAGACCCTCAAGACCAACACAGTATAAAAATCCAGTTACAGGTCAAAAACAACAACTTCAACAACCTGCAAATAAAGATAAAATTATAGAACACAATAAGTATTTTCGCTCAATAGCACAAGGGTAAATGTCAGCAATAACACTATAGAAAAAAAACTAAATCAACCCTCTTGTGAATATGTGGCTCTAACCACATTGCCTATTCCCAACAGGATTAACCAACCATGGTCCACACAAAAACAACCCTTTTCCCTGTGAATATCTAATGAGCTGATAAGCTCAGTGGCTCAGGTCTACACCTCCCAAATCACTGGAGTGAAACCAGCTGGTGGTACTAAGTAAACTTCCACCAGTCCTCCTACATGTAGGTTATGTAATACATCATACTTACGCCTACAGTGGTGTACGTCCACTAAATTACTACTACAGGGACTAGAGGCAAGTCTAAACATAAGGAACACAGTCTCCATTGTCTATAACGTCCTGTGTGGCTACTTTCCAAGAACAAAGTACTGAGCAAAGAGACCATAGCTCTCCCATGAGATGGCACAAATACAAAAATCAATGCAAGGGAAAAAGTACGCCAGTACACAAATGCATCTAAAGCATCTAATCTTAAAAGTGTCGCAACTTTCAACTAAGGTCAAACAAATATAAAAACACAATCTTGTCTCAACACAAGTCAACTATCTCTAACTCAAAAGAAACTGAGAAACTGGAAAATGACATAAGTAAAATCACTGCTAACTCGATCTTCCAAAAATAACAACATCAAAACCAATCAAAGTAAAAGTAAATTCAACTATACTACAATGCCATCTATTTCAAGACAACCAATCAAATCATGAGATCAATCCCAGGTCTGCTCAATTCCATAAGGGAAATGAGGGAAAATAAAACGACTATAAATCTGATCACACTTCCAGTCCTTGGGAAAACCTACATGTATGTCCAAAAATCAAGACAAAACCAAGCAAAAGAGGGCTTGAGAAAAAATACAATGAAAATACAATACAATAAATCCTTAAATCCTAATCTGGCGATTTACAATTATACAGTAATAAAGATAACTTACCAAGGGTAGACCAGACCAAATCGAAAGGGCAGTATCTAGACTGAATTGGAGTAGGGATAGCGCGTGTGGTTCACTCCACTGCCGGTCTGCAAAGTGACTCTACACTACAGTAGTTAAGCAGGAAATACACAGGGCTGGGGCTGAATAACAAGGGGGCTACTGTCCTTAAGTGCTAATTATGCGCGTAATAAAGACATTACTTTACCAGTAGGAGTGGGGGTTTTCTAAAAGCAATTCAAAATCCAGAGGGGGTATTTACTATTTAACTTAAGCTGCAAGGCTATTAAAAAACAACTAACAACTAAGTGGCCATGCCACACAGGCATAGTTTATAGAGCTCCGTAGGATAACGTTTCGCGGTCAACCGAAGTACGCGCTCCGACCAGTCCAACAAATCAATGCCGAACGTGTATATTTGTCTACCGGATATAAACTTAAGATCACTCGACTACATGTAAAGGTTTTCAAAAACATGTTAAATGTAGACTTCTTGTCATGTAGGGCGGTTTGAGAGGCGTTATAGCGCGACGAAGCCGCGCGTTATGAAACCTTGGACAAAATGGACGCGCAGTGCACCCGACGACAGACAATTTTCAACAATTTATTTTATGTAAGAAATATTGTTTTCTTGTTTTTCCGTTCCTCGAAAGAAATGTTTTCTAGAATTACAGTTGAAAATTGCATACTTTGCAAAATCGCCCCGTCCTACGCGGCCATTTTTTGAATCAGTGAGATTCACAGATTTCAATAATTGTACTTGTATTACTCACGTTTGGGGGAAAAGGAGAAATTTTCCCTCAAATCAGTGACGTTTTGACAGGTCCGCGAGCATATTGACGTCATCGGTTTACGTGTATACGTGCGCAGTAATACCGTTTCATTTTGAAATCCAAGATGGCCACCTTTTGGCTCGTCGCACGGGAGAGAATGTTCTCGATCAAAATGAGGGGACATTTCTCCTTTCCCCCCAAACGTGAGTAATACAAATGACCATTATTGAAATCTGTGATTCTCACTGAATCAAAAAATGGCCGCGTAGGACGGTGACACGGATGTTTTCAGCGGTAAATCTGGTGGTTTCGGTCGGGTAGTTTTTCGGCCGAAATGTTTTGGCTGTTTGTACGCACCAGCTAGTCCAAGTAACTTGGACCCTTACAATCGCAATTTTTTTTTTTTGAGGGGTCGGGCGATAGTAGGAATCCTGCTAGGAAACCCGGTAAGTAACTGTGTGTTCGACTCCATGACTACCCCCGACCTAAACCCCCAGATTTTACCCCCAAAGCACCCATCTTTGGATTAAATGAGAATCACTGGTACTGGTCATTATTTTGTTTTACTCACGTTTCAGGAAAAAGGAGAAATTTTCGTGTGATTCTCACTTAATCCAAAGATGGGTGCGAGGGACGGTTCTACGGGTGTTTTCGGGGTAAAATCTGGGGGGTTTGGTCGGGGGTAGTCATGGAGTCGAACACATAGTAATTACTTACCGGGTTTCTCATCAGGATTCCTTGGACCCTACTATTGCCCGACCCCTAAAAAAAAATTAAAGGGCGATTTTAAGGGTCCAAGTTACTCGGACTACGCACCAGCAGGGTTTGGACTCGGTTCGACTTGGACCCTACAGTCAATAAAAAAAGGGTGACTTGTCACTGTCAGGTCCAAGTTACTCGGACTACAAATTACCCTCAAATTGAAGCCATATTCCTCTTAATTCTTTCCATACCACTTTCAAAATGAATGACTAAGGAATAATATCAAATTACGCGGAAACAATATTCAGTGATATGGAACTATAAAGTTCTCAGAAACGATGAAAGTACATTCAAACCGGTACCGATCGAAAGCTAATTGCATCGTGCAGCCAGATAATGGCCGAGGTTGAAAAGTGTAGCGCATTTTTATTATGATCGTTTTCCCTTTAGAGAGCTTGTCGAGTCTAGGTCTGGTTTCCATCTCTAGGTGAAGCCATAGCGACACTGAATGATCAGTGGGGCCGAAACCTGACTACGCACAGCAATACAACAAGACATAACACGTCCTTGCACACACTGTGTACGTACATGTACATGTACATGTTCATGTTCATGTACATTACATTGCACAGTACATGTACATGTACATGTACATGTACAGCGGCCGCATGGCTGCATTCACGTACATGTACGTATAAGCTGCCCTACTCAAGCCTCTCTGCATGATCATCAGTGCTCAGCAGCTACAAGTTATTTTACTACCGCAAAAAACATGAATTGGGGTAATAATGGGGTTCTTTGTGTGGTTTTGATTTTTTTTTTTTTTTCATTGAAAAAAAAATCAAATCCCAGTGGGGGGAGGATCTTTCGTACGCCCCCCCCCCGTAGCTACGCTGCTGCTCGACAGTAGAAAGAGAAATTGCGTTCAAAGTCAATGGACCACTGGCTCGGCAGTAGAACGAGCCTGGCTCGACAGTAGAAAGAGTGGCTCGACAGTAGAAAGAGAAATTGCGTTCAAAGTCAATGGATCACTGGTTCGACAGTAGAAAGAGTGGCTCGACAGTAGAAAGAGACTTGTGCGCAAAGTCAATGGAGCACTGGCTCGGCAGTAGAACGAGCCTGGCTCGACAGTATAGAAAGAGAAATTGCGTTCACTACATAATACATGTACTGTAATACATGACTGTGCACGCGGTATAAGGCTAATGAATTTTGAACGGGTGAACGAATAATAGTCTTGCATATTCATTACTCTTTATACTGACGGTCCAAATTATGCTACCGTCCGGGTGCCAGTGTGCGGACGTCACTCTAGGGTTGGCTTTTGGCGCGCAGCTCTATCTCTGGGTGTCCTCCGGTGGTTCCATCATGGGTTCCATCCGGTCCTGGTTACTCAGCCCGTAACTCATTGCGTGCGGTCAACTTTTGCGGTCAACAAGGCAATATCTATCCTGTTTATTTTTTTCCGCATCGATCACCGTGTGCGGCAAACAACAGTATATCATTCCATATGAACATGTACAGCATTATTTTTTACTGTGTGGAAATGAAATAAGTTAAATGAAACCTACTAAACATGTTTCTACGTAAGTAGCTCCATGATTCAACTCCATAATCAATCCCATTGAATTAAGACGCGACAATGCGGTTTATCTGATCGTGGGTGGCCGCGACCATCTCATCAGTACAGTCATGCCTTTCGCGTGGTACAGTCTGTGTACGCTCGTACACTGTGCGATGAGAATTGCACGCAGGGATCCGCTTTGAAGCACCTGCGTCAAGGTACGGTTAGCCTGCGCATGCCCCAAGACCATACCGGCAAGGCTTGTCGGTGACCTGGGCTGGATTGGAGTGGGTTTGTTTTGTATGGCACACGGTCGGCTTTCCAGAAGTCAATTAGGCGTGACAAAAATCCCTGGGCTTTTCTATAGCCTTATCATGATTTTCACGCCTTGTCCCTAAATGGAGCTGGGCTTCATCTCTCTTGAGCCCTTAAGCAAAATTAGTGTGCACGGTAAAAAAAAACACCGTGAAAATACCGTGAGCTGTTCTTCTGTAAGGTCACCCAGTTCACGCCGTGAAAATGGGCTGAAATTGCCGTGAAAAAAAAACCGTTCACGGTGATTTCACGGCGAAACGGCATTTTCACGGTGTTCCGAATTCATAGTGTAAGCGCCCTCTACCTCCCCAGCTACCCTTTTCTCCTTGTTCCCCTTTCTCCTTCGCCCTTCTTTTCTCCTCTCTTGTACAGAATTGTACACCCCCTGCTTGCATTATTACCTACTTTTCTAAAACTAGTCCTTCGAGGAACCTCAGCTATCTAGGCTGTAATCCAGCATCCATCGGGTATGTTAGAGGCACCTTGTACCCTGAAAAGGTCGAGACATCACCGATGGCAGCAGGGGTACATACACACAGATCCGCTGCTGTCGGGCAAGGTGTATCCCTACATTTCGGTGTAGGTGCTGGTCAGGGTTCTGACTTTTCTCTGTCCTTCACCTTTACCTTCTGGCTTGCATTAGTAGTAGTTGTTTTAGGTATTTGTTGTCTAGACCTTATGAACGTTATATCAGACTTGCTAATCCTACTCACTGCTACAAGTATCCTTTAGCCAGTACGACCGGTCTCGGGATAGGGCCGTCGGCGACTTAACCGGTAACCCCATTAGTCACCTCCAACTGGACTAGTGAGGGGGGTGGCTGGACACCCGGGTTAAACGAAATATAAGATCCACCTTAAAGGCATCGGCAGAGCCAAGAATGACCATCCACCAACTCCATTGAAATGATGCTGAACATGTCACCATAGGCCAATTTATACCACTTGCTAACATGTTCCTGACCAGGGGCGACCTACAATATATCCGTGGCAATCAGCTGCTGAGTCTCCGGGAAGATAAATTCAGGGCTGATCACCCGTCTTCAAGCTGCTGGGATCGGACTAAAACTACTCCCGGCACAATTCTATGATTACGAAAACTACAAGAAGAATTTGACAGCCGGGTGGCAGTCTACAGCAGACTATGACGGACCAGCGGGAGACCGGCACACCATCACGGACTGTTGGCCCTGATTCATGTCGCCTATCTGCATTCAAACCATTGATAGTATCCACTCACAATGTCCGTACTTTGTTTGGACAAGGAAAATGGTCAGATGACATGACATGGTTTCTTTTATCTACAGGTCAGCTACTAGTTGGAGACAGGGTGGTGTCGGCTTAGTTATGTCCAAACAAATCTATAAGTGTCTACATAGTATCTGTTCGGTGTCGGACAGAATCCTTCATGCTACTTTCCATGGTAACCCTCAACTCAGTGTCACTGTTGTGTATGCACCAACATGTGCGAAGGAGGACTTCTTTTCTGCACTCAAAGACCACCTATAAAAGATGCTTGGCGATTTCAATGCAAAGGTTGGCCTGGATAGCCATAACTCACACCCAATAGTTATAGGACGCCATTGCTGCCATGATACGACAAACGACAATGGTGAGCGGCTTGTCAATCTCTGCCAACAATACAACATGAGGCCAGCGCAATATAGATTTCCACAACCTAAAGGTCAGCAATGGACATCGTCACATCCTGCAGGCTCGAAACATCAACTAGACCACATACTCATTAGCAGCAAATGGGTCAATTCCCTCCGACACTGTCGTGCATACAATACAGTGGAACTAGACTCGGACCACCGCATGGTCATTATTGTATTAACTACCAGTCTGCGATTAAGAAGACCGATATTCAATTGGAAGAAACTCCAAGACCCATATACAAGTAAGACATTCCAATTCAAGTTGTCCAACCGGTTTAAATGCCTCAATGTTGAGAATTGCCAACACATCTCTGATAGGTATGAGCACTTCGAACAAGCAGTCGAGAAGGTAGCAGAGACCGTCATTGGTAAGCAAATTCCATGCGGCATGCCAAGCTGGGTATCTGATGCCACCATCAGTATCAGGCGCAAGCGGGGTGAGGCAAAGAAGAAGTACATCATATCAAAATCACGCCAATCCAGAGAAAACTGGAGACACCTGAATGGCCGTCTGGATGAAGCATACAAAACAGATGAAGCTGCTTCTCTTAATAGGCTGAAGAAGAGGAACAAAGAGGCACCATCATTTGACCAGGAACTACTTGAAGAGTGGAGAAGCTATTTCAGTTCCCTTCTCAACAATGGAAGAGACCCAGATCTTGCTGAGCTACCAACCCCATGTGGAAACTGCAGAAGCTATTGCATCCATGCGAACGAGTAAGGCTTCAGGCCTAGATTGTTCAATTACAGCAGAAGCTCTACAAGGGGGAGGCGATTCAATGGTTGATATCGTCCACTCATTTTGTGTGGAAGTTTTTACCACCAACACCACCCCGCCAGTGGACCATCAATTTGATTATCTACAACAAAATTATCCTGAACAGGATACGTCCTTATGTTGATCCTGTTCTTAGAAACAACCAGGCTGGCTTCAGACCAGGACGGAGCTGTGCTCAGCAAATTCACATCCTGAGAAGAGTCGTCGAGGGCTTCAAGGAATACAACCTTCCACTTACAGTCACTTTTGTGGACTTCAAAAAGGCTTTTGACTCCATTAGCAGACCAGTCATGTTTGCCGTACTACGTCACTAAGGGATCCCCCAGATTGTGGTTGATGCTATACAGACGCTATTCGACAACTCCATCAGCGTGGTGATGTCAGACGGAGGAATTTCAAATACCTTCAAAGCCTGTGGTGTGGAGTCTGGAGTTGAGACCCATCCCGGGAGGTCCAGTGGATCTCCATCCAAAAAATAGACTGACCTTGATTTTGCTGACGACATCGCTCTCCTAGAATCATCAATGGATAGGGCCAAGTCACTGTTAAAGAGAGCTTGGGCTTGTCATAATTGCCCCCAAGACAGAATTTATGACAGTACACTGTAACCATGAGCCTGTTCTCCATGTATATTGCAACCCTATCAACCACGTCACATACTTTACTTACCTGTTATACGGCTGTGAATCCTGGGTCATCTCCAAGGTCATTGGGGATAAGATAAATGCATTTGCAACATCCTGCTACCGCATTATGTTAAGACATCAAACGAGTTGACAAGACCCCAAATGCTACTGTGTACAACCTGACTGGTACAACTCCAATAATCATCCGGGTCCGAACCAGGCAGCTGAGGTTCCTACGCTTGACTGATGGCGAACTTATAAGACAGTATGTGCTCTACATTCCTACACATGGAAAAAGGAAACCAGGAAGGCCCAGGACACTGTACTTGCAATATATAAAACAACTAATGGGAGATTATGAAGGGATGCTAAAACCAAATGATATTGCTAACTCTGCTTAAGACCGCAGTGGTTAGAGACAGCTTGTAGTCGCCTGCTCTGCAGCCGACCGATGGTGATGATGTCTGACAGTAATAATTTTAGATTGCTGGATAACAGAAATCAATTGGACGATTTTGTATCCCACTTGATGCCTAACCATTCTTTACAGAAAGAGGGATTCCAATTACTCTTCTGAATATTATAAATAAACTGGGTCTTAAAGGTCCTACAAAACATCGGTCGAGGTCAAAGTACAGCATCCAACATATGCATAAAATAGCACACCTGTGAACATTTCAGCTCAATCCGCCAACCGAGTCTTTAGAAAATCGCAAAAAGCGCTTCATTTATTTCGCGAAATGCAGCATTCAACGCCGTACTGTTCCGAAAAATAGTTTAGATATCGGTGAGATGTAAACTATTTCTTTTACTCATTTCTCCCAAAATACAACATTTTAGGCAGAAATATTTCAGTGAGAGGTTTCTACTATAGCCATCTTAAAACTGTATAAGTTTCATGTAAATCTGTGAACATTTATGTTTTTCGATCTTACCAATGTTGTGTAGGGGCTTTAACAGGTCAACTTTTGTGTCTGGATACAGTCTTTGCTATTTCAAGATAACGTTCTTCATCATTTTTTGTGTTATTGGGAATGACACAAAACCAGTCTGTTAAGTACTCAGCTATAAGAATTCCAGCAGTTCTCCAGTGAGTTAGAAGGGGCTTCGTAACCTTGGTAAACAAATAAGGTGCTGATGTTAGGCCAAAAGGGAGGACATTGAATTCAAAGAATCGGGTTATTCCTCCAATCTACCAAGAAAACCCAAGATATCGCTGATATTCCAAGGAAATGTCAATGTGGTGATAACCAGCTTTTAAATCAAAAGATTCAATACAATAATTATTTGATATAAATTGGAGCCTAACCTTCCAATAAGGTAATTGAAGGGCTCTTTGAGCAACTGGAACCTGTCACGGGAGTCCTCTGGAGTGGACTCTGTTGTAGGCAAAGGCTTGGGAGGCCTGTGCGGTTGGCTTGACTCTGGAGGAGCCGAGGGGCGCTCTACTGCCCAGTGGCCGGGCATCTTGCAGGCGTAATATGCGCCAACTGGCAAGCATGAGGGGAAGAATAAAAGAAAAGAAAACAGCAAACAAACAAACCAACACAAAACATTCTCAGAAGTTAAAATCACTGGCGTGTAAACAACGGAGCAAGTAAACGGCCTGAACTGTGTTTAGGTCCAGGACCGTGCAAGAGCTTATATGCGAAGTAAAATATCCACGCATTACTGAATTCCTGCACTGCCATGCCCAGTCTTGGACCAGGAACCCGGGGATTGTTGCGTCATCGCAACGAATAAAACTACATTGTGTCAAAGCACTTGAACCCATCCTTGAATCAATCCCAGCAAAATTACAGGACGATGGCATTATCAAGCAACGGTAAACTAAACTACAGCTTCTATGTCTGTTCGAAACAGAGCATAGGGCTTTTCCGCATGTTTTTAAAACGTCATAAGATATGTAGATGATTCAAGCTATTTGCTATTTCGTATGGTGTCTCCTAATGACGACGGCCAGAGTGCATACTTAATAACCCACAGACAACTGAGATGATTGATCAATGTTTTAGTTGTGCTGAAAAAATGCGTACTTTGATTACGACATGCTTTCACATAAATTAAGCCAAAATTATTATTTCTCAGGTCTGTTTAAATAGTTGAGGAAAGAAAAATCATAGAACAAAACTGTTACTCTCTTGGCCAAATATGCTGAGATTAATATTCATGAGATGACGTCAACGTACATGCCAAATATCGATAATGTAGGAAACAAGACATGATTGTACATGTATTTGTACTTGTGACCATCCAAGGAAAAAGAGAAAAAAAACCATATTTCTAATACTGGGTTGTGAACCCTCTCTGCATCATTTTGACCACTTTTAAAAATGAAAAAAGGAATTTTGTATTTGGTCAATGACTAATTGCCCACCAAGTTTCAAGGTCACTGACCAATGTGTTTCTAAACCTCTCTTTGGATGACTGCATCTTTGGCCAAAGAGAAAGAGCGGATACGTTTACTTGTAAATGTTAGATCAAGAGCTTACGAAACCAACTTCTCCAGACGTTTGTACGTGATACTTTTAATGAAAAGTACTCATAGCTTTTTGTCGAGTTTAAAATGCGTGCGAGTTGCAGTAGATTTCCTGGGGCACAAATAAGATTGGACCAGCGCTGTTTCGGGTACTAAATGACAAATTCATTGAGCTTGACTCAAATTTCAAAATTAAGTCATATCCGGGTCTTCTAAACCGGTCACTAATACCTAATTTTCTCACTGTTTGAGATTACTTAGTCGCATAAAAAAAAGTCTGCTGCAAGATCGTTTCTGAAATGTGCATTGGAGGTCTGGTATGGATTAAAATATATTTTGTATGTGTGAATACATATAAAGTATTAACGGAATACCAATGCCCCATACAAAGGGGCATTAAACAATTCAACCATGATTTAAAACAGCTATTAATCGTGTTGTAGGATCAGGATGCACACTATAACATTTTCAAAGTGAACATATAATCTCTTAAGATGTCGGTATTTGTAAGTCTCAATCAAAATGGGAACAATCTTCGGCGTACGTTTTCTCTTTTTACGGAAATCGGAATTGTTTCGTATGTATTTACTGTTGAAATTTGCCATGGTGCCCGGTGAAAGGGTGAAATCACTTTTTGCCCTGCTTGGAACAAATTATGTTTGGTCTGTTTTATGTAGGTTTTTTTCAATAGGTCATCCTGACGTAATGTGTGAACTCGAAATGTGGATAGGATTGAAGCGCGTACAATTTATTTAACCCCAGTGAACTTCTTTTGCCCTAATGCAAGGAACCTAACACATGGACACGTATGCAGGTTTTCTTCAGCCAATCAGAAACAACTGCCTCAGCGTTCTCAGTAACCGGGATCCCAGGGCATGTTACTGCCTGAAGTTAAAGGGGAGGAGTGTCAAACTCCGGATTGTAAAATGGCATTCCTAGCGTGATGCACAACATAAAGATTAAGTAAGGGATATAACATTTGTAATATATTTACTCGAAATTAATGTCGTCATTATGACGTAATAATGAACACTGAATAAGGATATTGAAGCGCGTATAAAATAGGTATAATTAACTTTTCCGCCGCGTAGCGGAAAAGCTATTGTTCTTGTTCTGATTTTTTTTTCTTCTTCTTCTTTTTCTGGTCGGAAAAACCCATAGACTTTGCACAGGGTTTTTCTGCTGGGCACTTTTGCCATTGAACACACTTGGTTTTTTTTCAAACTTGGCAAATGCATAATAAAGCCAATGTTGAACTAGTGCACAGTGGTCTTGAAAATGTCATGACGTCATCATGTGTCACGTGACAGCGCTTTAAAGGTGCAAAATTCAAACTCCATTTTAAGCAAAAATACAATTTCGTTGTGTTTCAATTTTGCACTATGTCTAAGTTGGGAAAAGGTGTATCCAAAAATTGCCCTATTTGATCGTGACGTAATCTCATGAATATTAAATGAGGTCATAAACTTTTGCGATTTTAACATTCAATTGAGCATATTTGGCCAACGGAGCAAGATTTTTTAATTGTTTTTGGTTATAACTATTAGGGATGAGGTTTAGAAACACCCTCTGGAGCTAAAATGCCATGACGCAATCGTGACGTCATCAAAATGCGTGTTTTTAAAACACATATTTGCCAAAGATCAATCTTCTCGAAATTTAGTAGGCAGTTAGCTATTGGGCTAAACATTCTAAATCCTGAATTTGAAAGCAATTGACCATTGTTCAGAATTATTATGATTTTTTGAAAAATCTAATTAAGTCATATACATGTACACTTTGTGCACGAAATATGCACGTGCGTTTTGGGGTAGGAATTGGGGTTACGGGTTCGAATCCCGCTGATGTCAATATATATATTTTTTTTCAAGAGAACCAGAACGGAAAAGCGTTATGTTCTGTTAGCCAACAGACATAAATCTCGTTATATACATGTTCTTGTTATTGGGCGTCACAAAAATTGACCTTGGCGACCTTCTTTTGCCCATGCATGGCACCAAACGCATGGACACGTGAGCAGGTTTGCTTTAGCCAATCAGAAACAACTGCCTCAGCGTCCTCAGTAACCGGGATCACAAAGCATGCTTCTGCCTGAAGTTAAAGGGGAGTGTCACACTCAGGATTGTAAAAAACCCTATAGCGTGATCAATGCACAACATAAAAGTAAGGACATGATTTACAACGGCAATGACTCAAAAAATGTCGTCATTATAACGTCATATAATGGGGCCTATGAACATGGAATGCGGATATGATTGTAGCGCGTATAATTAAAAATATATATATAATTTATATTAGGTCGTTAAAAAAATTGACCTTAGCGACCTTCTTTTGCCCTAATGCAAGGCACCCAACGCATGAACACGTCTGCTTCAGCCAATCAGAAACTACTGCCTCAGCGTCCGTAACCGGGTTCCCAGGGCATGTTACTGTCTGAAGTAAAGCCCCTACACAACATTGGTACGATCGAAAAACAAATTTGTAACTTATACAGTTTGAAGATGGTTATGGTAGAAACTTCGCACTGAAATATTTCTGCCTAAAATGCTGTATTGTTAAAGAAAAGAATAAAAAACAAATTGGAACAATACGTTGAATGCTGCATTTTCGCGAAACAAATGAAGCGGTTTTCACTATTTTCTCGAAACTTGGATGGTGGATTGGGCTGAATTTTTTACAGGTGTGCTATTTCATGCATATATGTAACCGGCTCTGGCAAAACCCTACACTTGGGTGGGGGATTCAATTTTGGGGTTTGGGTATATATGGAATCAGTGAGGATTTAGCTTTCATTTGATGTATGTTTCAACGAAAAATGATAAAAATTTACGGAGTTATGGCAAATAAACCAACTTTAGTACACAAAAGACGAAGTTGAGATATGGGTCTTTAAAGTTTATTAACGATTTGAAAATGCAACTAGGACGTGGCAGCATCATAAACACCCTAGCAACGTAACCAAAGACTAACTTATATTACGAAACAACTTCACACACTTAGTCAACACATAATACCCTTCAAGGAAAATCAAATGTGTGTCATTTGAATAATTTTTATTCGAGATATGACCATAATAAAAATGATAAGAAACATAAAAAAATCAATATACATAATAAATACATACATGAATGCAGTTTCGTGAAACACAAGAGATCCTTTCTGTGGATTTGGATTTTTCTGTGTCCTTGTTAATCTAACCTCTATGAAGGCTTCAATCCAATGGCCTAGATGATCAATAATAACGTGAATAAAAGTACTGTTGTTCATGAAGTTGGATTCGAACCGGAAACAATTACATGTTTTCCTGAGATTTCATTTGATTTTACCGCGGAATATAACCAACCTCGGTTTCTATCTGACATTTTGTCAAATATTTAATTTTGGTTTTCAAACCTACTTTAACAAGTACAAGGGTAGCTATCAAATGGCCTAGATACAATCAAGTATCTTTAATTACATATCAAAGTCTGCGGTGCAATAAGTTGGATTCGAACCGGGAACATTTTTACGTTATGAATTAACACTGTTTTACCGCTGAATGTATCCCACTTCAGTTTCCATCTGACATTTTGACATTTTTTTTCAAACCTGCTGTTGAAACAAGGGTAGCTATCAATTGGCCTAGATACAATCCAATGATCATTAATTACATATCCAAGTCTGCGGTGCAATAAGTTGGATTCGAACCGGGACCATTTTTACGTTATGAATTAATACTATTTTACCGCTGAATGTATCCCACTTCAGTTTCCATCTGACATTTTGACATTTTTTTTCAAACCTGCTGTTACAACAAGGGTACCTATCAAATGGCCTAGATACAATCCAATGTCTATACATGTCCAAATTATGGAACTTTAGCTTTTTTAATGAAAGGTGCTTCAATCTTCTGGCTTTGGGCATACCAAGTCCCTTGTTTCCTCCTTACAAAACTCTCTGATCTGTTCGTACAAGTAGCGTCTGCGACTTGCATCAAGTCCAGCTGGTTGAATAACTGGGGGAAGTGTTGATGCCGGTACTGAGCGGGCGATTGTAAATGTCTCTTCAGCACTACTTGACCATTTCCTGTATGATATCGAACCTGGGTTCACTTCAGAAACTCTGAAATGATGGTAGGATTTCACACCAGGAAATCGTCTGTAATGCTGAGACAAACGATTAGCCCAGTCATATACCGGCACAAACACTTCTCCCAATTCATCTCCAACCAATTGAGGGACATTGATGCCCTTCACAGTAGATGTGGTCACAACATCTACGATTTCTTGTAAGGAAGAAACATAGGACT
This sequence comes from Luidia sarsii, assembly GCA_949987565.1. Taxonomy (NCBI): domain Eukaryota; kingdom Metazoa; phylum Echinodermata; class Asteroidea; order Paxillosida; family Luidiidae; genus Luidia; species Luidia sarsii. The sequence continues at coordinate 2,723,291 of OX465102.1, forward strand.
TCCGGTATGTCCGTTTCAAAAGACCAAAGCACCAGTCAGGGGCAAATTTGGTGTGTCCCACCGGCAGAAAGGACAACGTGACTGAAGTGTGCAATCCACTGTATACACGCCATGAAAGGTACTGCAGCATGGTGTTGTTTTTGTTCTGACCACTGCAGTTGTCCGCATTGAGGTGAACATGCTGTTCTCCAATCCCATACCTTTCCAGAAAATGATGCAAATAACTGACCACAACATTCGCCCCTTTACCACAGCTGACACCCTCATCTGCCAAGTAATTCACTTGAGCAGGCAAGCCCTCTGCTGTCACACCAAAGATATGGCACTTCCTCGGAGTCTTGAAGTAGATAGGGCCAGGCTGTTGGGGGTCAGCAGGGTAATGGACTTGTTGCGCAAAGTCAAAGCTATAGGCCTGGAGTTAGCCATGTTCGTACCCAATTTGGTGATCTGAAGCTCAACTGCAGTGGCCTTGGATGCCTGGCAGCATGCATTGTAGGCATCCCGCTCCGTCTGTGCCAGCTTAAGATGCTCCTGCTGTCGTTGAAGGGCCTCAGTTTTCTCCACATCAGGGAAGTTAACCTATTACAAAAAGAAATAAAAGCAAAAAACAAACACAAATGAAAGTAAATAAAAGATTTGCTTCTACTCACAACTATGAAGATACAACCACGGGGCAGGTTTCTCCTATTGCCTTTCCAAAAAGGCTACGAATTAAGTGTCATTCCCCCTTTTAGATTGCATATTGCATACAGTATGAAAGTACATGGCCCAAACCTGAGAAAGAAGCTTACCTGCTTGATGATGAGGCTGTTATTCTTCTGGCAGGTCCAGCACAGATCTGTTGCAGGCTTTGCTACCACGATGTATGGCAGCAGCTCTTTCCACAATTTTCGGAAGGTGGAAAGTGCCACTGCCTCGTGAGGTGGAAGCGAGTCCCTGTAAAGGCGCCATATATGGGCCTTGGTGATGGAGGTGGGAAGCAGCTTCACATCTGTGGACTTGACGCCGGGTATTCTCCCGGGGAGGAGAATGCAGTGTTGGGCAGCAAAGTTGATGATGAAGTGGACCACAGCCTGAACTTGCTTGATCTTGAGCAATCTCTTGCCACGTCTGCCCCCTGCAGAAAATAATAAAAGAAACAGAATGATTGTTATTTAATTGCAATTGGTCTTAACACGTTATCAGACTCCACTCTAAATGCTTTCAGCAGAACGGATGAGTACATTCGTTTATAGAATGCATGATCTGAAGACAAGTACATTGGGTTCATGAAATCAATGCAACCCTTTCTGAACGGTGATGTCATTGGGATAAATATAGCATCACTCACCTGACTTCTTACGTCTCGGTACAATGCCATGGGCATCGTACCATCTCTTTAGGTTTGTAAATTTCTCCGGCCCTATGCCCATCAAAAAAAAAAAAAGTATAGCGGCACACTCTCCTCTGCCCATAACTGAAGCTCCTCATTCGTGTCTGCTTCCGCTCAACCTGCTTTCGTTTTTTGCCGGTTGTCATCTTGGCGTCGTTGACGGATGTGGAAATCATTCCAAGAAGCAACAGATCTTTCTCGAATTCTGTTAGTTCTTTAACAGTATATCTAAAAGATACAAAACCACAGAGAACAAAATACCAGTTAACTGTCTCCACTTGCTTTTTTTTTTACATAGTTTATTTAGGTTTATGAGCCCTATCAATAAGTGCGTTATGGCCTGATCTTCTACTGATTTATGATTTTTTTTTTAATTAGTTGATGTACTATTTGGGGCCAGAATCCTACCTACAAACTTATATTTTTTTATGTAAAGACTGACAAGTATTTCTGATTGCAAACACAATGAGTAAAACAACACTTTACGGTGGTAGTCGTAAAACATACGTAGCATGAGTAGAGGAGGAAATGTTTACCTTATTTCATCTTGTTCAGCACTACTGAATTGTTCAATGCATCGCTGACCATTGAACAATGAACAGCTGCACTTGTTGACTGTAGTATTGAGCGGTTCAATGTCAACAAGCGTTTCTGCAACATCAAAGGCCGCATCAGCTTCATCCTCAGCATCATCGATGACTGCTGCCGGCAAGAGGTCTTTAACATTATTGGAGAACTGCATCGGCTCATCTGCAGTGGAATCCGAATCTTCCCCAATCGCCTCCTCGTCCTCGTCGTCAGACTGACTGGGAAGTGGAGGTCCAGAACTCGAAGTTGTAACCTCGTCAGCACTGTCACTAGTGTCAGATTCAACAGAATCTGATCAAAAAGAATGAAAAAAAACACAAAAAAATATATTAAGAAATGTGTACATGTATTTTTCCATGATCATTTGTAACGTTACTAACGGTTAACCCTACACGAAGACTTTAGTTTAATTTAGGCATAATGCGATATTAAAATCTGGTTCAATAAAATGTTGAATGTCCCAAGACCAACCAAGTCATGCGATGGCAGGTGGGCTGCGACCAAAACTGGCAAAAGACCTGCTTATTGATAACAATCTTCAAAACCAAATATTGAACATGGGGGAAATAGCCGACCTAATGCCATGGTTGTTTTAGTCCAATTAACTTGGACCCAACAAGTCACTTTTTTTATCGAATTTTGAAATTTTGAGATTCGGGTGACTGTCACCCGAATCTCAAAATTTCAAAATGGTGACTTGTCGGGTCCAAGTTACTCGGACTATGGTTGTTTGTAGTGTTTTTTTGTTTGTGAATTCAGCTTGTCGCGTCGGGGAATGGAAGCGTGGGTTTTGTCTGTTTTGTAGTTGTACACTCGTTCAATATTGTGTGGATTACCGACGAGCATGTAACTGTAAGAAAAATTGTTGTTTTATCCATATTTTCAAGCGTTATAACTTACAGAATGCAACATAAGATTTTTTTCCCCTTAAAGATGGAAATATAACGTTAATTAAATAACGTTACTTACCATCAACATCGCTAGTATCGCTATCATTAGCATCACCATCCTCATGCTGAACGGCAAAATAGTCGAACAAAACATTGTCTAAGCCGGCTATCTCGATTCCGCAAGCCTTTGCATCATTGACCATTTCAGCTATTCTGCGGTCCTCCAGAGGCATTAGTGCCTCTGTCATGGTGACAATATTTGTTACCTACTTTCTGAGCTTCCTTTTCGCAATAATTCTAGACGAATTACAACGGAATGGACAACGAAAACGCTGGATATTAGCACACGATGCCACAGAACTTGTGCACGTACTATACGTACGCGCTGACAAACCCGGAAGCAAACGATGCTTTGCTGCGTCACGCACAGTCATTGACCAATGAGAGTGCTCTAAACGTGGTCACGTGAGTGGCAACGGAGTTGTTTACTGTCTTAACGACAAGATCGCTGAAATGATGTCATGGTCTATGGCAAATGTTATTGGTTCCTGGTCTTAACACCCGCCCAATTTTGCCATATTTGGAAAGCGATTGATCTCAGCTTTCAGCACATACCCAACTCGTGGGGGACAGCCTCAGAAATGTTGAGAAAAAAAGGCATGAACATCAGCAATATTTGACGTGTTTTCGTTGTTTCTTTTCATTTTGCGGAATAATCAAGAGTGCAGACCACTTTTTAAAAATGAAATTTTGACCATTTTTCAACATGTTCTAACTTTTATTTTTGGATTACAATAATCTTAGATACATTGGGAATTTGATTCTTTAAAAAACCGAAGTTGGCCCCTGAAGTGGATTTTCGATGTTTGGCCACGTTACGCACAACAGGAAATGCCGAGAAGCGTCGGGTTTTGCCAGAGCGGGTCACATATTGAAGCAGACAACCGTGGATGCTATTCTTTGACCTCGACCAATGTTGAGTATCAAACTCATGATTGTAAAAAGGCAAACCTAGCGTGATGCACAACTTTAAAGTAAGAATCATAATCATACTTTTGCAATGGTGATGACTCGAAAAAAATATATGTAATTTTAATACTTTAATTTTCGTGTAAGCAAACTTAAAAAAAAAATTTCATTCAAAGTGTCCCCGTTGATTAGATATTAATATCATTAGGTTTAAAAAAATATTTTCGGAAAGTCTTCGGCATTATTTTTATTTTTTTGTCTTGCAAAAGTATGAACTACAGATGGTGCAGGTAGGAAATGTTGATTATTAATATTTACCGTTTTCTCAACAAGAACACACATTGGGTCTTTGAGTGTACAGAATCATTCCACAAAATATTGGCGGTCACAAGCAACCAATGACACCACAGTAGCCATGATGGATTCTTGGCATGACCCAGCAAAATCTAATTATTAATGTTTTCAACCCATCCCGCTATCACGCAACGCAGATGCCAAATGCTACGAAACAATTATCAGGCATTAATCTTGCGTTATCAATTATTATTTGAAGTAATTAGTGCGATCGATATCTATTCTCGAGCGTCCATTCCACATCACACGCACTGTTCCTATAAAAGCGTATACTGACACGCCCCAGTCCCTCTTTGTAAGCGGCGTGGGTAAGATGATGGGCAAGAGAGACCAATTTAAAAGTGACTTCAGTCTGTGATTTCGCATCAAGCAGTGAATAAAGACTATGATGAAGTACACTAATTTAGATTAGATTTTGAAATAAATGCAGAGAAGAGTTGAAGGCAACAGATTTGATGAGGGGTAGCAATAGTCACTTTGCCTAAACCATGGAGCTTATAACAAGGTTTTCTATTGACATTGTCCGAACAAAGATTGCTCTGGGTACATGTACGTATTTTTAATGTTGAAATGAATCATACGTTGAGGGGGGAGAGAAAAAAAAAAGTGATAATAATAATTATTATTATTTACAATGTTGCGGTGCGAGTCTGCTGCGGCGAGAGTAGCGGTGCACGGCCTACCGTCGTAGGAAAAATACTCACCGATGATCCTATACTACGTCTTCACAAAACACCAAAACTAATTCGTGTCCACCCTGTTACGAAGTGAAAAATCACTACCCGTCGAAGCATCAGTTATGCCATGGTTATGCGAATGTTTAAATGTGTGGACACACGAAAATTTATGCGTGTGAAAGTGTGGAAGTAAAAGGACAAAAAGAAACGGAAACTCAAAGCCGGACCCCAAGATTGCTTTATAGTAACTAATTAATTGTAATAATTAAAAGAAAACGTAAACAACATTTAGGTAATGGTTTTCAAACAATTTTGCATGATTGTTTGCACACCGTAACTTTCTGGCTCGCGGCAAAAAATATTGTGTCTCTTCGTTACGATGTTTTAGACAGGTACCATAAATAGGAGCATGCTATCCACGTGCTTATACCTGTGGTAGACAAGGTATCAAACGCCTTGCCCAATTTCCGGACATGACGACTGGCTGTCCGAAAGATGAAAAATCTTAATATTTGCGCTTTAAAAAGGTGTGCAAATTGCAATTATAGATGTGGAACAGATAGTTAGAAGGGATAAGTGGTTTGATTTGTGGTTTAGACCATGAACATTGACAAACGAAGTCGTGAACGACGCAACAGTTTTGCGTAAATATTTTTTTTTTAAATTTTGTATGTAGCGCGACCACTTGTAGAACGGTCCATTTTATATTGAGGTACACTGTTTTTTTTATTTTTCTACCTCTCACTTCTTACTTTTAGGATAATTTTTAGCTTTTCCGCCGCGAAGCGGGAAAGCTATTGTTGTTCTGATTTTTTTTTTCTACTTCTTTTTCTTGTCGGAAAAATTCCAGACAAAGCACAGGTTTTTTTCGGAAGGCATTTTTGCCACCGAACAAATTTTTATTTTTGTCAAACTTGGTAAATGCTGAAATTTTGCGCCGTAGTCTTGAAAACGTCATGACGTCACCACGTGTCACGTGACAGCGCTTTAAAGGGGCAAATTTCAAGTTCCATTATAGGCAAAAGTACAAGTTTGTTTGGTTTAAATTTTGAACTATGCCCTTAATTGATCGTGACGTGATCTTATGAATAATAATGAGGTCATGAACTTTTCACATTTTCACATTCAATTGAGCATATTTAGCCAACGAAGCAAGATTTTTCTAATTTTTTGTTTATATATATTGGATGTAGTTTGGAAACACCCTCTGGGGCCAAAATGTAATGACGCAATCGTGACGTCATCAAAATGCGTGTTTTTAAAACATATTTGCCAACGGTCAATCTTCTCGACATTTGGTGGGCATTTAGGTATTGGGCTAGACATTCCTAATCCTTAGTTTGGAAGCAATTGACCATTGTTAAGAATTATTATGATTTAAAAAAAAATATAATAAAGTCCCATACACTCCAACTGTAAGCATATCTATACACGGCCCGTTGGCCCACACGGCCAAAACAAAAATGCCCTCACGGCATCACATGGGCCCACACGGCCACATATATACACGAACATTTCACACAAGGCCCAGTGGCCTAGACATTGATCACAGAAACACTGGCAAGGCCCAACGGCCGCCTCAAAACACATGGTACACGCTAGCATGTACCCGCTTAGGCTCGCATGGCCTAAACAAGCCTTGGCCCAGCGGCCACCACTCAACACAAGGGTACCACAGGTACCCGATGAATGCAAACACTGAATAATGGCCCAGCGGCCATAGAGGATAACCCCTCTCGGCCTGTCAATAATTTTAACAATTGTGTATATGAACCGAGCACATAGCGTTTGACCTTGGTACATTCGTGGTACATCAGAGAAAGATTACAATTGTGCCCTCTTGAGCAACCTGTCATATGAAACCGAAGTAGTAATATAAATTATATTATAAGCAAGAATAAAACAAGCTATTGGCTTTCTGAATCCCGGCAGAAAATGGCCGATTTCTCTGAACAAACACCGGGTGAAAAAACCAGGAAACATGCTCAATGATGCCAACTTGAGAGCTAAAACCAGGTGGTTGTTGGGGATGAAGGAGGGTACAAAATTATATTACAGAGTAGTTTAGTCAATTTGCTGTGTGAAGGGCTGCAACGAACTGGCACTGTCCACCGACTTGTGCTCAGCTCTTTTAAACAAGAGGCCTATACATTCTGGCCAGGGGTTTTCAAGTTGCATTCCAAGAACCCAACCCAACCCCCCCCCCATGGACACAGACCACATGTACACCATCTGTCAACAAGTGGGGGGTATTCTGGCCTAGTATAAAACATTTTATCCTTTAGTGATACAATGGATTTATATCTGTTTGCTAACAGAACATAACACTTTTCCGCATCTGGTTCTCTCTAAAAAAAAATTACATCAGCGGGATTCGAATCCATAATCTCCATTTCTACCCCAAAACGTACGTGCATATTTTGTGCACAAAGTGTATGGGACTTCATTATATTTTTCAAAAAATCATAATAATTCTGAACAATGGTCAATAGACCGTGTAAGTTGGGCTCGAGAATGTACGTGTTATTGCGAGATTCCTGACTTCCGGGCTCCTCGAATAGGAGGTAAAGCGTGGAGCGTCGAACTTAAAAAAAAAAAAATTAAAATATTTAAAAATAGTTTAAACTATTAGAATTGTCTTATAGGGAAAAAAATATTAAAATACAATGTGTAAAGTACGTGATTTTGCACATTTTACAGACAGAAATAAATAAAATAAATTTCCGTTTTCATGTTTGAAACCGTAGAACCTATGCAACAAGAGGTGATAGTCGTGTTCCCAGACGAGCGAACTTGTTACGTTAGGCTTGTAAATGCATGTACCTACGTGCACTGGCTAAGGAAGTCGCGCGTTTTGTTTAGTGTACGGTATCCACATGTACAAGGTGCTTTTCTGGCCCGAATGCGAACCACACCAACTTCGGCACGATACAAGCACCCACTGGAGTAGTAATGCTCACGTCGCGTACCACAGTCGGGCCGTATTGGCAAAACTGTACTTACAACCGGAAAATGAAGGTCAGGTTATATTTGTTTTCTCTGCCGTATTCTCATTTTTTGTTTATATTTTTTTGCTCATTCTAATATTTTTTAATATACTTAATCCATAAACCTGGGTTTTTAGTTGGAAAGAGGCTTTCTTCATTATGTAATAATGCATTCAAAATTGGGCACGCGTTAATCTCCTATAGCAGGCGGCGCGGAGGTGGCCGGAAGTGTACGGTGACCCTTTTCACCACGAGAGTTACAGGGTCTATTGGTTCTAAACTTAAGATTTGGAATGTCTAGCCTAATAGCTAACTGCCCACCAAATTTCGAGAAGATTGAGCATTGGCTAATATGTGCTTTAAAATGACGCATTTTGATGACGTCGCAATTTCGTCACCGCATTTTGGCCCAGGAGGTGTTTCGAAACTACATCCCCAAGAGATATAAACGAACAAATCAAAAAAATCTCGCTCAGGTGGCCAAATAAGCTCAATTGAATGGTGAAATCTGAAATGTTCATGACCTCATTAAAAATTCATGAGATGACGTCACGATCGAATAGGGCAATTTTTGGATACACCTCTTCCCAACTTAGATATACTGCAAAATTGAAACCAAACGAACTTCTACTTTTGATTTTATTGGAGTTCGAAATTTGCCCCTTAAAGCGCTGTCACGTGACACGTGGTGACGTCACGAAGTTTTAAAGACAACTGTGCACAACTTCAGCAAAGGCTCTATGCACATCTTGCACATCTAAGTTGGGAAAAGGTGTATCCAAGTTTGAAAAAAATCCAAGTGTGTTCAATGGCAAAAGTGCCTTCCTCAAAATCCCCGTGCTTTGTCTATAGGATTTTTCCGACAAGAAGACGGAAAAAAAAAATCAGAACAATAACAATAGCTTTTTCGCTTCGCGGCGAAAAAGCTAAAAAAACTAGAGATTTATGTCTGTTGGCAAACAGAACATAACGCTTTTCCGCATCTGGTTCTCTTTAAAAAAAAAAAAAAATGATGAAAAAAAAATTGACATCAACGGGATTCGAACCCGTAACCTCCATTCCTAACCCAAAACGCACGTAAATATTTTGTGCACAAAGTTTATGGGACTTCATTATATTTTTCAAAAAATCATAATAATTCTGAACAATGGTCAATTGCTTCCAAACTCAGGATTTAGAATGTCTAGGCCGATAGCTAAATGCCCACCAAATTTCGAGACGATTGAACTTTGACAAATATGCGTTTTAAAAACACGCATTTTGATGACGTCACGATTGCGTCATGGCATTTTGGCCCCGGAGGGTGTTTCTTAACTACATCCCCAATAGATATAATTGAAAAAATGATTTTTTTTTTACTCTGTTGGCCAAATATGCTCAATTGAATGTTAAAATCTTAAAAGTTTATGACCTCATTAATATTCTCATTAATATTCATGAGATGACGTCACGATCAAATGAGGGCAATTTCTGGATACACCTTTTCCCAACTTAGATATAGTGCAAACTTGGAACTAAACGAAATTGCTTATTTGCTTTTATTGCAGTTTGAAATTTGCCCCTTTAAAGCGCTGTCACGTCACACGTGGTGACGTCATGAAGTTTTAAAGACAACAGTGCACAACTTCAACATGGGCTCTATGCATTTGCCAAGTTTGAAAAAAATCCAAGTGTGTTCAATGGCAAAAGTGCCTTCCTCAAAATCCCCGTGCTTTGTCTATGGGATTTTTCCGATAAGAAGACGAAAAAAACCGAGAAATATATGTCTGTTGTGAAACAGAGCATAGAGCTTTTCCGCTTCTGTTGTTAACAAGTGATAGAATAGCCCCATTCCTACTCCAAAACGCATGTACATATTTTGTGCACAAAGCCTATGGGACTCAAGTGTGGTATTCAAAAATTCATAAAAAATATAAACAATGGTCCTTCGGTTCCAAACTTTAGATTTGGAATGTCTAGCACGATAGCTAACGACATACCAAATTTCGAGATGATCGGCCAATGCCTTATATGTGTTTTTAAAATCACACATTTTGATGACGTCATGATTGCGTAACGACATTTTGGCTCCGGAAGGTGTTTCTAAACCATGTCCCCAATAGATATCAAAGAAAAAATGAAAAAAATCTCGCTCCGTTGGCCAAATATGCTCAATTGAATGTTAACATCTTAAAAGTTTATGACCTCATTAATATTCATGAGATTACGTCACGATCGAATGAGGGCTATTTTTGGATACATCTTTTCCCAACTTAGATATGCTGCAAAATTGAAACCAAACTAACCGATACTTTTGCTAATGATTAAGTTTGAAGTTTGACATTTTAATGACCTGTCACGTGACCCCCGATGACGTCATGATGATCTCACTTTTTGCAATGAATCTCCATCTACTAACCTAAGTATGTGCCAAGTTTGAAGCCATTTGTATTTGATATTAGGCCCTTAATGGATTTCACAGCTAATTTGTACACAAACCTATGGCCCTTAGTATAAAAAACCTAAACAATGAAAAACAAAGGAAATTCCTGAAATATGTTTTGATATTTTCAATCCGGGGTATATGTTGAGTCGGTTGAAGACAAAATAAAAATACGATTTTTTTCTTCGTTCAGGTAGTAATCTTCGTCTGAAGTTTAGATCTACCTACGTGAAGCCATAATTAATGACTACAGTGTAGTGTACAAGTTGCCCCTTTAAAGCACTGTCACGTGTGGGATCTGAGATCGCGGCATGATTGCACATGCCAGTTTGGCCCTTTAAAGAGCTATCACGTGACCACCCAAGCCAAAACAGACAGCGAAAAACAGAACAAAATACATATGTTAATTCTATGATAGGTTGAGGCCCATTTCGCGTCGTTTTAATTGAATTTGTGACGGACGAAAAAAAGAGAGTTTACGTCACTGGGTTTCGAACCCGTACCCTCCATTCCTACCCCAAAACGCACGTGCATATTATGTGCACAAAGTGTATGGGACTACATTATAATATTAAAAAAATCATAACAATTCTGAACAATGGTTAATTAATTCCCAACTCAAGATTTAGAATGTCTAGCCCAATAGCTAACTGCCCAACAAATTTCGAGAAGATTGTCCAATGGCAAATATGTGATTTGAAAACACGCATTTTGATGACGTCACGATTGCGTCATGACATTTTGGCCCATTTGGGTGTTTCTAAACTACATCCGGAATAGATATCAACAAAAAAAAATAAAAAATCTTGCTCCGTTGGTCAAATATGCTCATTTCAATGTGAAAATCTGAAAAGTTCATGACCTCATAAATATTCATGAGATGACGTCAAGGTCAATTGATGGCAATTTTTGGATACAACTTTTCCCAACTTAGATACAGTGCAAAGTTGAAACCAAACGAACTTGTACTTTTGCTTTTAATGGATTTTGAAATTTGCCCCTTTAAAGCAAGGTCACGTGACACGTGATTACGTCATGATGATATCAAGGTGTTTAGGATCAATTTCAGCATGGGCTTTATGCATTTGCCACGTTTGAAAAAAATCCAAGTCTGTTCAATGACCAAAGTCGTGCTTACAAAACCCCTGTGCATTGTCTATGGGCTTTGGGGGAGAAGAAGAAGAAGACTAAGAAAAAGCTGAACAACAGATATAGCTTTTCCGCTTCCCTGGAAGCGGCGGAAAAGCTAACTAGAGATTTATGTCTGTTGGCTAACAGAACATAACGCTTTTCCGCATCTGGCTCTCTTTAAACAAAAAAAAAAAAACAAATTACATCAGCGGGATTCGAACTCGTAACCTCAATTTCTACCCCAAACGCACGTGCATATTTCGTGCACAAAGTGTATGGGACTTCATTATAACATTCAAAAAATCATAATAATTCTGAACAATGGTCAATTGCTTAAAAACTCAGGATTTAGAATGTCTAGCCCAATAGCTACCTGCACACCAAATTTTGAGACGATTGACCTTTGGCAAATATGCGTTTTAAAAACACGCATTTTGATGACGTCACAATTGCGTCATGGCATTTTGGCCCCGGAGGGTGTTTCTAAACTACATCCCCAATAGATATAAACAAAAACATTAAAAAAATCTTGCTCCGTTGGCCAAATATGCTCAATTGAATGTTAAAATCTGAAAAGTTTATGACCTCATTAATATTTATGAGATGACGTCACGATCAAATGAGGGCAATACACCTTTTCCCAACTTAGATATACTGCAAAATTGAAACCAAACGAACTTGTACTTTTGCTTTGATTGGAGTTTGAAATTTGTCCCTTTAAAGCACTGTCACGTGACACGTGATGACGTCATGAAGTTTTAAAGACAACTGTGCACAACTTCAACATGGGCTCTATGCATTTGCCAAGTTTGAAAAAAATCCAAGTGTGTTCAATGGCAAAAGTACCGTCCACAAAAACCCTGTGCTTTGTCTATGGGATATTTACGACCAGAAAAAGAAGAAGACATAAAAGAAAAATCTTTACAAAAACAATAGCTTTTCCGCTTCGCGGCGGAAAAGCTAAAAATCAGAACAACAACAATAGCTTTTCCGCTTCGCGGCGGAAAAGCTAAATATTAACAAAAACAATAGCTTTTCCGCTTCGCTTCGCGACGGAAAAGCTAAAAATCAGAACAAGGATAATAGCTTTTTTCGCTTTGCTGCAGCGTGCGGAAAAACTAAAAAAAGAGATTAGAGATTTATGTCTGTTGGCAAACAGAACATAACGCTTCTCTGCATCTGGTTCTCTTCATCTTTATTCCTACCCCAAAACGCACGTGTATATTTTGTACACAAAGTGTATGGGACTTTATTTTTTGTTTAAAAAAAAATCAGAATAATTCTAAACAATGGTCAATTGCTCCCAAACTCAGGATTTAGAATGTCCAGCCCAATAACTAAATGCCCACCAAATTTCAAGAAGATTGACATTTTGTGTTTTAAAAACACGCGTTTTGATGACGTCACGATTGCGTCATGGTATTTTGGCCCTGGAGGGTGTTTCTAAACTACATCCAAATAATATTATATCCAAATAATATTAATATTCATGAGATGAGGTCACGATCAAATGAGGGCACTTTTTCCCAACTTAGATATAGTGCAAAATTGAAACCAAACGAACTTTCATTTTTGCCTATAAAGTCGTTTGAATTTTGCACCTTTAAAGCACTGTCACTTGACACATGATGACGTCATAACGTTTTCAAGACCACTGTGCAATAGTTCAGCATGAGCTCTATGCATTTGCCAAGTTTGAAAAAAATCCAAGTGTGTTCAATGGCAAAAAAGTGCCATGGAGAAAAACCATGTGCTTTGTCTGCGGGATTATTCCGACCAGAAAAAAAAATAGAGATTTACACTCGGACGCGGAAAATGGCACAATCACACATTAGGTTATGTCTCTTTGCCGCAGCCAAATGCAGCATTTATTTATTGACCAGACAGAAAAGGGGTGATGCCGGATATCAAGGTAACAGACCTTTTTGAATGTAGCAAACCGGCACATCTTCTCAAATGAATTTGTGGGCTACAGGCCCAATCTTTTCAACACGGGCCCACACGGCCAACATAAATCACAGGCCCAGCGGCCAACACAAATCACATGGGGAACACACCTGTCATCGTCAGGATGTTTTATCTCGAATGAGGGCGCGCTTCGCTCTCGTTACGCCTCCACCCTCCCCTAGGATTAGGCATTCTTGAGAACAATGTATGTATTGTATATGCCCTAGGTGGGTATGGCGTCCTAGTTTTGGGTGTGTCAGGGTACCTCGGCCACGGGTATGTGTGGCTCATTTTAGTTTCTGTCTGCGTTGCGTGTGTTTCGTTTCTCCCTTACAGCCATTCTTCATCAGTTTATTTAGTTGATAATTTATTATGTAGTCTTCCCGCCAACCCCGAACATCCCAGAAAGCCGCAGTAAGCCCACACTTCACCAGTGTGCCTCTTCGTTGTTCCCCGTAACGATTGTAAGTTAACTTTGATTATACTTGATTAATTTATGTGCTATTTTATTTATTCAGTTCATTCTGGTCACCAAGATTTGTTCTCCGTTAATATAGTTAAATCGTATCTTAATTTATAATTTTTTGTCAAATTTGTTTCTAGTTTCACCATGCTCGTACCCGAGGCATGAGTGCAAAAAAAGGGATAAAGGAAACTTCGAATGAGTCCTCCGGCCTCATTTTGGGTGCATCTGGTGACAGTGAAAAATCGTTCACCCTGATGTCGTCTCACCCAGCCCGCCTCCAAACATCGGCTACCCCCCTGCCACTTAATATCATCCTCATCGCACTTGCCTTGTGTGCAACCCTCCAGTCGTCGCCCCTCCAGGCGTCGCCCCTTCAGGCGTCGTCCAGTTGTCGTCTTACCAGTCGCCGCCCCGCCAGTCGTCATTCCTGATCACTTCATCCGCCATCCGCCATCGACAGTCATCGAGCAACCCAGGCCCACCACGGCTAGTCCTCCTGGCGCACCTCAAAACTGCCCGAACCACGGCCAAGAGAGCGGTAACGAGAGAGATTAATGTTATCAAACAAATGGTAGCCGAGGATAACGTAGATGCTCTGAGCGATCATGTTGTAAAGCTTAAGGGATTATTTAAGGGGTTTACACGCATACATTATGAATACATACCTGCCAACTGTTCCGATTTTGGAGATAAAAGGTGCCCGAAAAGCGGAGCGTCCCGATTTTCAGAGTTGCGAGAAAAGAAATCATCAAAAGTATTTATAAAATAAAATAAAAAGACGAATAAATAAAAATGCCACGGCCGCGTCAACACAAATAAAAGGACCAAAAAATGAGCTATAGAGGGCGCTATTTCCACAACCGTAATGGTATAATATCCGCCTCGCTCATATGTACGACGAATGGGACGTAAACCAGACCCAAACGTTATGGAAAAGGCCGTATCCGAATAGGCTACGACTGCGGCCGTATGGCCGTACTGCTTGCACGATCGGCCTGAGCCGCAGACGCTCGACCTCATTCGTCTGGTGTACTGCCTCTCTTGCGTGCTTACTGAAGTAAGCGCAGGCCAGGCACCCCGGCGCGTTGGATTGTTTCCCCACCACACACACGCACACGTCACGTGTATGTTGTCTCCGATGTGTTTTCTTTGAAATTTTGTCCGTGGTGAATCGCACTTTTCTCAACTTCAGTATGGACCAGGAAAAAAAGCAACGAAGGAGTCAAAAATTTCGTGAGGAATACCGTGAGAAATTCAACTTCATTCAAGCTTCACGAAAAGGAGAATCGTACGCTTTGTGCACGGTTTGTCGATCGGATATAAAAATTTCAAGTGGAGGACTAACTGATCTCAACAGACTCATAAACACACCAAAGCATGTCAGTAACGTAGAGGCAGAAAAGTCCGCTACAGCGAACTCAAGTAAGCTGACGTCGTTTTTCAAGACAGACGATAATACAGTAATAAATGCTGAAGTGAAGTTTTGTGACTTTTTGGTGTAGCAGACCATGCAGGCCCACTGTTTAAAGCCATGTTTCCGGATTCAAAAATAGCAAAGCAATACAGATGTGGACGAACAAAGACAACACACATTGTTCAGTCACTGGCAGCCACTGATTCATCAAGTCTCAAAGCAAGCATAAAAGACAAACCATTCAGTATTGCAACTGACGGGAGTACCGATATGGAAGCAGTAAAATTGTATCCTATCGTAATCTGTAGGACAGGTAACTTGTGAACTTCTTGAACTACAAGAATGCACTGAGAGATCTACAGGGGAGAATATTTTCAAGCTTCTCGATTCAAGATAACATTTCATGGGACAAGTGCATAAGCTTTGAAACTGATAATGCCTCAGTGATGACCGGATGTCACAAAGGGGTGGCATCATTTCTAAAGAAGAAGAACCCTAACATCTATATTATGGGCTGTCAATGTCACCTGATGCACTTGGCTGCTAAATGGGGGGCCAAGTGTCTGCCTTTCCAGTTTGATGACTTGTTAGTCGATGTGTGGTACTATCTGGACAAGAGCCAACTTCGTCATCAAGACATCAAGTTGCAGAAGGAGCATGGCTTGGAAATAAAAAAAATACTCAAGCATGTGCCAACACGGTGAGTGTTAGAAATTTGTTTTGTAATAGACCTATGTAAAAACCTTTTCAAATAAAATTGCACTTGCGAGACGTACAGCTTGCATCTTATTTTTTTGGGATATGTGTAGGCTACAGGTTGAATTTTGTTGACCCTATGTTATGTAACCCATGACCCATTATGATCATGTTTTATAATTTATGATTTTGTTTTCAGCTGGCTCTCCTTGCACAAGGCATTGACACGACTAATTGAGAACTGGGAAGTGCTTACAAAGTTCTTCACAGATGAATCTGATAGACACAAGATGACCAAGAAAAGAAAAAAGGAGCCAACAAGGACAGAAAGTTCTATCCCACTGAAGAAGAGTAAACCAACAGTGAGCAGTATGCCTAAATGCACAGCAGCACCACACAAGACTCTAACTTCTAGTGCCACCTCTGGACAATTCAAGGCCACAGCGAACATTATCCCTAAAAGTACAGCAGAAACACTCAAGACTCAGGCTTCTACTTGCTACCTGTGAACGTTCTAAGACAACAGTGAGTAGTCCGCCTACAAGCAAGACAAGTTCATCGCCTCAGTTTGATCTCAATAAATACCTCTTTAGTCGTGAAGAATTGGCCAAACGTCAGAAACAGCAGAAGCAACCAGTGCCGAAAAAGACTTGTAAATCTGCCTAAAAGGCAAGTAAACCTACACCAACCAGTAAGAAAGTCAACAAGGATGAAACGACAAAACCTCCTCACAAGTCGGAGATAATTTGCAAGTTGCTAACCCATGTTGATTGTAAGCTGTATGCTCTCTTCTTGAAGACAGTCATTTCTTTCTTTGAGCAGCCAAATGAGGTACAGTGTACATTTGTACATTTTCATGAGTTAGACAATTGCTACTGTTGATGTCGAGTATGTTCAATTATTCTACTAATTGACTTTTTTTTGGTATCATGCACCATTTAGTTCAGTATGGTCAGTTTATTTTGTTTTCAAGTTTATCAGTTTCTAATTTCTTTTCCTGTCCATCTTCATTTGAAAGCATTGATAAATTTATTGTCATCTTAGCACTGCTTGAATACAGGGTTTATCATTGAACTATCCTGCTGAAAATTGTGTTAAGGCATTTTCAAGGGCATCTCCGCACTGCACATTTCATTGTTTTACTCACTAAATAATTTTCATCACACACGATCTGTTTTCATCTAATCTCATTTTTATTCAATGTTTACTGATAATATATAAATTTATATTGCAGAAAACACTTGATGGGTGGTTTCTGAAATTCCACGAGTCTTTGAAATTTGTTTTCCTTGTTGATGCATGACAGTTTTACTCACAATATTCATTGTAAGTACTAAACCAAGTTTGCAGAGAGATGAACCTCAAATTCATCATATCCACAATATCTTGCTAGAACAACTTGCAAGCCTGTTGTCAAGAGTGATGAGGATATTCTAATTGGCTACCTGAGAGAAAACAAAGACACATTGAATGTGAATGTGAAAGAGTTCTATAGAAGTGTAAAGAATTTTTACATTGCTTCATCAAGGTATATGATTCAAAATTATCCATTTCATGATGATCTCCTTGAGCATGCCAAAGTAGTCGACATTGCAAAGAGAAGTGAAGCCAAGTTCAGTTCAGTTCAGTTCAGTGGAGTATTTTGTCAACCGTTCTCAACTCGTCCCCAACCAGTCAATGGATCACTTAGAATCGGAATTTAATCGCTACCAAATTGACCCAGACTAGTGCTGGGCGACTATTTAAATTGTGGTTGTTGAATGAATTTAATTTAATTGATTACAGGACTTACATGCATAGCTTTGTGTCATGCACGCATTTTCATGTTTTGTAAGCCATTTATTCTGAAATGGTTTCAGAACTTCGGTAAAATGTGTCTATTTTTGTTTAATTTAAGAACTTAATTTAAGGACTCTTTAAGGACTCTATTTTTGGAATGGGCCGGTGAAATTGTGGACTCATCATGGTCATGGCGGCCGTTTTTACAGCGCACGTGTTAGTGTTACAATATTGCTTACGTGCAAAGCCTCCGAGAAATGTGGACCTCAAACAGGGAGTTGTTTCCTCTCTAGGCATTTCAGAATATTATGGAGAAACAGCAACTCCAACCTTTCACCATGGAGCTATGCTTTCACCAACTAGTTAATTATCCTCTGGAAGAAATAGTACAATCTCGTCGTGCTTTCGGTGAGGTTGATAATTTTCCGTGAAGGGTGAACGGATTAGTCCGCAACTTAATTCGCACGGGGAAAATTAACTTCGCTGCTAATAATCACGGCACGGCGTGAGTTCGTAAAATAAACAAACTGAACTGATTTTGATCCCAGGGCTTGACTAGCGGGACCTTTCTCAAATTAATGACAACGAAATTTGAGGTGTCGAGGGCCTGTATTCTTTTATTTGGGAAATTGGGACATTTATATTCAGAAAGCAGTCTTCAATAGTGTCGTGTATCATTTCAGATTATTTTTAGTAGAAGTCCAGCGCAAACAGTCTTTAAGTCTGTATACATTTTTTTTTATCAAAACCCTTTTTTCAAATAAAGTTTGCGTTAAAATAAGGAAATGAATCATTATTTTTCAACAGAAAAAAAACACATTAAGAGGTGATTACATTCGTGTGAAAACTATATCAGTATAATGTTTAGAAAGTTTTGCCGATCTCTGGATTTGTTCATGCCTAAAAAGTACATCACATGTATACATGTACTGTACAGTATGTACATGTACAGTACAGTACATGTGTACGTACGTACGTACGTGTACATGTAACAATCCTCAAATCCTGCAGTTAGCACGTGGTGCGCAAGTGGGAAAGGTCATCGCACTTGTGTTCCCAGACCTCAGTCAGTACATGTACACTGAGGATCAGGACGGCAGTGTCCAAAACGAATTCTGATGAATATGTAATGGCCGAATTAGAACCAATGGTACACTGGGAAGGTCTATGAATAATACATTTCCGTATGTTGGCTTGGAAACGGTAGTCTGATTGGACGACGAAACAGCACGTACATAATTATGCTCCCCTAAAATGAAATGGAACAGTCCAACGACCGACCGCCCCTTGCTACACTGCTGTATACAGTGCTGTATACGATGGGCCGATTGCACTGTGTTTCGCGGCATGCCGTGCCATGCCGTGCCGTGCCGTGGGAGTTCGACTGGTCGAAATTTCGTGCCGTGCCGTGGGAGGTCGACTTGTCGTGGGGGTCGACTGGTCGACGGGGGTCGACTGGTCGCCGACAAGTCGCCACCGCGACAAGTCGACTTTCGTGAAAACGAATGTCGAAATTTCGGCATGTCTTTGCCGGTCGCGAAATGTCGGTTAGTCGACATTTCGTCCCAGGCCTATCATAAGGTGAGTCATGATATTTATTGCAGGAGTTGTGAGGTGAGACATCAGAGAAGCTATGACATGCAACATAGGAGGAGACATAAGATGAGCGTCAAGAAAATTCTTAACAACGGTGAGATAGGACATCATCCAAGAAGTTTTGACGTGAGCCAGAGCTGTAAGCAGCCGTAAGATGGGACATAGGAGCAAGACCAGCAAACAGCAGAGAAGGGCTCGGAGGTGTTGGACAACTGGTTATACGATGCTGAGAAAGACGTGGTGGGCAAAAATGGGTAGGAAATGTACTGTGTGTGAATATGGCAACAGTGGTAAATCAATTGGACAGCGAATGACAACAGATGGACAAATACAGGAGAAGGTGAAGGAAACCACATCCAGTCATTGTAGCAGAGATGATGAGACTAGTCTCAGCAACAAGAGGAAAAAGGACAAAGTCTCAACAAAGTCAGGGAGTAAAGAGACGGACAATATAATTAATGGAGTGCAGTGTGATGATATGTTGAAGCCTGTCAAAATGCAGTGTTGTCAGACAGTCGATAGTAGACATACAATTGATGAAGTGGTCAGGAAGTGTTGGCTATGTGAGCAAGTATCAAGACCTTTGGAAAGAACTGTGACATGTGAAGGGTGTAACATTTGCTATCATGTCAACTGTATGGGTTTTGCAAATATTGAGTATATCTTGGCAAGCAAACCAGTATCATGGATGTGTGCCAAATGTGGACAATCTAATTACAGTCAATCTTTGATGTCTGATCTTGGAATTCCCACAGATAGCAACCGGTTTGAGATGCTATTGATGAGTGATCTTGTGCAAGACGAATTGGTGAACACTGAGGAAGCATATCCCATTGAAGATGACAAGAGAGATGTAATTCATGGTGAGATAAAGCAATGTTCAGATATGATGTATGTAACAGGTGGTAGTAAGATTCTGACACAAACTGGAGGCTATTCTTTAAGGAGTAAGAAAGCTGTTAATGCAGTGATGGAACAGTGATGGAACAGTGCAACAAGTTGTTCAGTGAGTTTAGAAACTGACCAGAAACCACGATACGGACTGAGAAAAAGAACAAAGGAAGTGCTGTCTGAGGTTAAAGAGAAAGTTCAACTGAAAAGAAAGGCGTTGGCTGCAAATTGTTCTGAAGATGCAACTATCACCAAAAAACAAAGAGTCTTATCACTTCAAGGTAAATTATACGAGATACCCAAACTTAAAGTGTCTAAAACTACAATTGTATGCAGTGAATCAAGTACTCAAATTACACAGTTGTTCAAGGTACTTTCCATCAAGGTCATCATAAGTTTGGCAACAATAGTGGAAAGCAGTGTGTTGCTAACAGTCTGTGTGCAGTGCTGTATAGTCACATGAAGATGATGAATGAATGGTGTTCTCCTGATATGGATTTTGTATTGAATACTGGCAATCGGTTGTATAGTTATCTATCAAATAGTTCTACAGTGATGCATGAGTATTTGTTGATCAATGAGTTGCCTGATGAAGTTGATGTCTTTAATCAACATTTTAACATGAAGTATGATGAATCTGTTTGTGGTACTTTGGGAGAAGAATTTAATCTTCAGAAATATTCTGCGTGCTTTATTTGTTTTCATAGTAGCACATTCTCAGTTATTGCTCATGATGGAATGTATTATATTTTTGATTCTCATTCTAGAAATGACAATGGTTTGCAAAGCAGTGAAGGAAGAAGTTTGCTGAAATGCGTTACATCATGGCAAGGTGTGCACAGGTATTGTACTGAACTTGGTCATTCTATGAATGTGTCTAATACTGAGCAATTTGAAATTACAGGCGTAACTGTTTTGGTTTGTGATCATACGAGCATCCATAGACATGAACACATTGCCAGTACTAATAGTGCTTGTGTAAACGTAGAGTATGAATGCTTGAATAAGGCGATGGAAAACAATACTTCCCAAATCAAAGAAACAGATGACAGTGACATACAAGTCATAGAAGTTATTGAACCTGTTACAATAAAGTTCCTGCCTCTAACTAAAGAAATCAAGAATGAACTTTGTGTAAAATTTGATATTGGCAAAGTATGTTTGAATGTCAATGATGTATCCAAGAGATGTGACAACATGGGAAGACCAGACAGTGTGAAGAAGATAAAGGGTGATGGCAATTGTTTCTTTAGAGCCATTTCTTGTGCTATATCAGGAACCGAAGCAAATCATATGAAAGTTAGAACCCTAATTGTCAATCACTTGTTGATAAATGGAGAAAGTTTCAATCCTTTCTTGAGAGAAGGTTACATTACAGTGAGAGACTATGTAATGAGACAAAAGATGTTTGATAGTGGAACATGGGCTACTGAGGTAGAGATCATGGCAGTGGCTGACATGCTTGGTGTTGATGTTCACACATACAGTGATATCACTAAGTGGTACGTGTTTCTCGTTCATTCAGCAATGGTGATAGATTAGCAAATTGTGGAATTTATCTGTACCATAGAAATGAAGTCCATTATGATTTGGTTTTGAATGTTCATGAGCTTCCTATAACTAAAACAAATGATGTATCTGCAAGCAGTTGTAATATTTAATTATTGTTTGAAGATTCTATAGATGAACATAATGCAAGTCAGTGTGGTGTGAAGAAAGAAGAAACAGCAACACATTCCAAAAAGAAGGGAAAGAATAAACGTAAACGTGTGAATTTAAAACTTAAGAATAGATTACGAAGAGATAAAGAACGAGAAAAACGAAATCAAACAAGAATGACCAAACAATCTGCTGAAAAAAACACATATAGGGAACAGGAGAAATATGCAAAAATACAGAAATATTCAAAATGTAAAGAATTCAGGGAACATATACTTCATTATGAGAAAAGAAGATATAAAGAAAAAGGGGCTAGGAAAAAAAACGGTTGAATGTGAAATACCAGGAAGATATTGCATTTAGAGAAAGACAGCTGAAAGTCATAAACAGGAAGTATCACGAGAATAGTGTATACAGGGAAAGAAAGGTTACCATTACAAAAAGCAAGTATCATGAGGATAGTGAATACAGGGAAAGAAAGGTTAGCACTACCAAAATCAAGTATCGTGAGGATAGTACAAAAGCCAAGTATGAAAAAGATATTGCATATAGACTTAAAAAAAATTACCATACAAAGAATAAATATCACAGCAATCAAGTAATGCAGTTATTAAGTCATTAAAGAGAAAGTATTGGAGTAATCAAGTGTACAAAGTGAATTTGAAAAAAAAAATATCATAGTGATGCAGAATATCGGAAGAAAATGAAGGAGAGGTATCAAACACAAAGAAGAAAAAATAGAAAGCATGCAAGCATCATGAAGAATGTTATAGGAAAATGGAGGAATGAAGTCTCAACAGGACCTGAGTATGTCTGTGCAGTGTGTCTGAAACTTTGGTTTAGAAAGCAAGTCATCAGATGCAATAAAGACAAGTATAGCAGTGCTGATTGTATATCTGACAAATACTTACATAGATGTGCATGCGCAAAGGAGGTCAGAATGGTCCAGTTGTATGTGTACCATTAAACATTGCAGAAACAGTGACAGCATTACCAAGATGTGCAAATAGAGACCAATTAAAGAGGAAATTAACATACAGTTTGTGAGCAGAGAACATGTGAACAATGCATTAAGTTATCTGAAGCAGAATAATGTATGGTATGAAGATATTGAAATTGATTGTGACTGGAATGATCCCCTGTTAGATGATGGGCATGATGAGGAGCATAAACAAGAAGAAATATACAATGAATCTGATGAGTCAAGTGATGAAGAAACTGATGAGAATCGTTTGTGTGGTATTCCTCTT
The DNA here is from genome assembly GCA_949987565.1 of Luidia sarsii. Classification (NCBI taxonomy): domain Eukaryota; kingdom Metazoa; phylum Echinodermata; class Asteroidea; order Paxillosida; family Luidiidae; genus Luidia; species Luidia sarsii. Next base: position 2,746,379 of record OX465102.1, read on the forward strand.
GATACATGCTTACAGCCTGTAGATATTGGACAAGAAGTCCTTGATCAATACTTTGATGATGTGCTATGTGTTGCACCGTGTGAAAGGAATAATCCAGTCAGGGTGTTAATGGAGAAGGGTAATGAAGCCAAATGTTTCCCAGCATTGTTCCCAGTAGGTACACCTACATTTGATGATAATCGTGATCAAAAGCTCACTCGTTTAAGATATTTTCATAATAGATTAATGAATGAATGCAGACAACAGGTTTGCTAAAAGTACTCAATATATCTTTTATGCAGGGCTCGAAATAACACTAGCCCGGCGTACAATGTCTAGCAAAAACCGCTCCGGGCTAGCTAGACTCATGACTTTGGTTGCCCGGTGGGCTAGTGAAAAGAACGTACCTGGTTTGGATCAACATGCTTTCGGGTATTTTCAAAACCGGGAACCGGTGTCGCTGAACCGGTCGGGAACCGGTGTCCCGATTTTCTCCAACCAGAATTGGCCAAAATCTAACTCTATAAGGAATAGCATGTGCTCCAAATTCATGGTTGTGAATTTGTAACATCTTTTTTTCCTCATAAAAATCGTGAGTTTTCAAAAAACACACTACAGTAACAATTATATCCAACGTAAAAACCCACTCATAGCGAATAAATACTAAAACCCACCACGATAATACCCAAACATCACGCATCAATCATATTATCCATCGATATTTTCCGCGAAACTCTCAACACATGAAAACTTTCGAAGGTACGAGTTGACCCAGGTACGAGTTGACCCAGGTACGAGTTGACCCAGGTACGAGTTGACCCAGGTACGAGTTGACCCAGGTACGAGTTGACCCAGGTACGAGTTGACCCAGGTACGAGTTGACCCAGGTACGAGTTGACCCAGGTACGAGTTGACCCAGGTACGAGTTGACCTGAAAGCGTCTAAGAGACAACTTTGCAAGTCACGTAATCTCACACAGGGCATACCTCCCCCGCCACAGCTCCCAATTTGACCATATGCAACCAGTCTATTGACACGAGAAGCGGAGAACAGGGGAAAAAAAATCACAACAAACCTAACCAATGTAAATCTTTCTCTATTTGAGAAAATTACATTAGGCGACGGTCAAAGTGGTGGGATTCGAAGTTGTGTTCCTACTCTTGCTTCACCAACCAAAAGTGGCAACTTCCTTCCATTAACCCACGCAGATCGCTTACCCCTCATACAACCAACTACCCCTTGCAAACCACCCCTTTCACCATCCAAGAAGTGAACCCAGAGCATCCGAACCGAACCCACGAGGCCTCCACCCTATGACCGAACCAATATCAATGGTAATCGTTTCCACACAACGGTTCAACGAAAAACCCACGGAAACCTGCCAAATCTACTTTGAATGTCTTCATACTCCCTCACGTATCCAACGCATTCATCTACGGAGAATGTCTCCGATATGCAAGAGATACAAAAATAACTCGAAACCCGTTATCGAGCTTGTTCCTAAGCAAAGTATCTCCCGGAAAATCGATCCCTTGTTCATTAACCGGAACCGAAACAATGCCACCACCCCTGGTGTGTATAGCACCACCAATAATCCTGCAATCAAACCCTGTGATTTACAACGAGCAAACAGCAGACACTGGCAACACATCCAAAGCAATGAACTACCCAGGGATATTTCCCCAAACTAACCCCCACTGCTTACCAAACAAGCCAAGAACATACGGGAATGTTGACCAGGGCCAAAACTTCACAAACCCACAACAACAACCCCCGTCCCAGGCAATTCTGTTTTCGTTGAGGAACCAGATGAACCCCTGGACATTCTGCTCCCCTTACCTAAGGAACAAATCACCCTATAACCCAACCCGGCCACTCCAACCTTTACCATACGGCACACCAAAAACTGAGATGAACGGATCTGCCAAGATCACTACTGCAACTGACGAGTGCCCAGAGGCACGAAAACATGTTCTTGCAACACTATGGGAGCTGCAAAGCGTCCCTAGTCTCAATACCCTTGCGAGCACCGCTCTGATCTTATGGCCTGCTATATTAACCAACCGTAGCCAATGCATATTGCAAGGTCCTTGCTTTATGGTTAAACCGGCTAAAACCCACTATGGAATATAGCAAAGAACACGGTAAGTGGTCCTAAAATGTTTCTGGCATTTTTTGTTCCACGGGTCACCAGAGAGGCAGCGTCACTGAATGGGAAAACACCATCCTCTTTACAAACATCAATTGGCCTGCCGGCCGCGATATTTTTTTCCGTACCATATAAACGCCATGGGCTCATATGTTTGTGCACAAACCAAGTTCATGTATGAAGAATTGAGTCTCAGGTCACTCAGACGGTACCGGCCGGGTGCGGGACGCAAGTGAACAACGTACATGTACAGTACATGTACATTACACAGACGAACTACGTTTAGGTATTAACGTTATTAATATTTTTTCTTGAGCATTTTCAACTTCAATTTCGTTGATACTGCCAGATACCAGTCGTGATTGATAACACCTTGATAAGACGTGTCCGCATTTCACACACATATGACACCGTGGAAATATGATTATACTTGATTAAAATAAACACACATGACACAGGTTTGACATTTTATGTGAAGTTTTTGTCAAACAGGTCTTGGGGAAAAAACACGTGAGTTCGATCAGACTTTTGCACGGCCGTGCACATGTGGTGCTTTTTTTAATAAGGGGTCTTTGGAGGCTAATTAACTGATACATTGTAGAACAAGTGAAGCTTAAGACAACCTGGGGGTTCACTCTTCAATTTGGTATGTAATTTGGACCCTATTTGGCTGTGAAAGTGGAGGGGTCCATCCCAAAATCCTTGCAGAAATTCGGCTTGGACGGCTACACATTTTGGGGGTGTTTTTTTCTGAGGGTAATTAGCAAAAAATCTAATCGGCTAAGAGCACTAAAATTGAAAAGAATCTGAGAGATGAAGGTCCAAACTACAATTTTAAGTATAGCTACAAGAACTGAGAGACTTTTGGGCATGGGATAATTGACTTTGAAAGTGAGTGTTTTTGTACAGTGTTCAATGGGAGCTCTATTTAGTGTTCTGCACCCATTTACGTACGTCCATGTACCAAAACAACCAAAGACCAAACAACGCACGGTCCATACACAGCTAGCTACACATTCAGTTACCGTTGTGTGCAACGCCGCGTGCAGTGCATGCATTGAAAGCAACAGGACACTCATTATGCAGCGGCTGTGGCCATGTGGTGACCTTCGAAGCTCCTGGTAACACAGAGCTGGCCAGATGCCTTATCATATCGTATTACATTGGCCGATTTGGAATCAAATCCTGGTGCTCGGGTAGAGACATCACACAAAAGATATTCAAAGTCCCATCTAAATGGGTGGAATCGGCAAGGTCCGGCATGTTTTTTTGTGTGTACGACAGCAGACAGGACTTCAGGTTGAACATGCAGCGAGATATGGACCTCGACCTCGAGGATACCAACTCACAACCACAGCCAGGGCAAGAGGACCGAGGCAATCTTGAATCGAAGCTACTCGTTCAGGAGTCAGAACTCAAACGTTTGTCGAATCAGCTTTTCATGTTTATGGAGGCGTCCAGACACAGGCGTTCAGAACCGCTGAGCCAGCCCAGCATGCGCAGCATGTGGGCCTAACGCAGGGCGAAGGACTTTCACGGTGTGACCGTGAAGATGACATATTAGCATTTTCGCAGAATCTGCTTCTGACCTAATCCTACCAAGCCGAGCCCCCAACTACGATCCCGAAGCAGATTTTGAGGGCCAGCTGACCACGGTCCGACCTGGCAATACCAACACAGATATTGATCTGGAGGAGAATGACCTATAGCGACTAGGCTAACTAAAGCAGTGTCTTTACCTGCAAAAAAGGTGCTCGGGCAGAGACATCACACAAAAGATATTCAAAGTCCATTCAAATGGAAATGAGAAAGCGGTCTCCGCGCCCCATATAAATGGGTGGAATCGGCAAGGTCCGGCATCGTTTTAAAGTGTGGGAAGGTTGTAATATACCCCCACTTGGCAGATTCTGTAAATAGGTAACGGGAAGGGACAAGTCCTTCGGGAGGGACCCTCTTCATCTTGTACTTCATTGTTATTAATAGAATTCTAATTATACTTCATATTACTCGCATAATTTAAGAATTATATTACATAACACTTCGTACAAGCTTTCAGAGGGTTAGCATCTTCAAAGCATAGCCACAGAGACTGTCAAGGTGACACACGTGTCAGACAAGGAGGTTATGTTTTATTGCTCAGAAAACATGTTCATACAGAGTTAATGAACTGATACAGATCAGTTATGAAGCCAAATTAAGAAGTGTGGATGCAAACTTTGGATCCTCTACTGGTTTGAAATAAAATTCCCTAAAGGTCCTGGCATTGGACCAGTTGGCTTTAGACATAATTTCCTGAATGGAAACACCTTGGGCAAAGGCTGAGGAACTGGCTGCACTACAATACTGTGAGCCGAAAAAATCAAGGTATTAATACCTGCTTTGGATAAAGTATTCTTAAACCACCTGGCTAGAGTAGAAGTAACTTTTTTTAGTGAGGTTTTTTAGTCGATACAAAGAGCTTAGTCTCGCCAGTCGCCTCTCGAAAAGCAGGGCTCGAAATAACACTAGCCCGGCGTACAATGTCTAGCAAAAACCGCTCCGGGCTAGCTAGACTCATGACTTTGGTTGCCCGGTGGGCTAGTGAAAAGAACGTACCTGGTTTGGATCAACATGCTTTCGGGTATTTTCAAAACCGGGAACCGGTGTCGCTGAACCGGTCGGGAACCGGTGTCCCGATTTTCTCCAACCAGAATTGGCCAAAATCTAACTCTATAAGGAATAGCATGTGCTCCAAATTCATGGTTGTGAATTTGTAACATCTTTTTTTCCTCATAAAAATCGTGAGTTTTCAAAAAACACACTACAGTAACAATTATATCCAACGTAAAAACCCACTCATAGCGAATAAATACTAAAACCCACCACGATAATACCCAAACATCACGCATCAATCATATTATCCATCGATATTTTCCGCGAAACTCTCAACACATGAAAACTTTCGAAGGTACGAGTTGACCAAGGTACGAGTTGACCCAGGTACGAGTTGACCCAGGTACGAGTTGACCCAGGTACGAGTTGACCCAGGTACGAGTTGACCCAGGTACGAGTTGACCCAGGTACGAGTTGACCCAGGTACGAGTTGACCCAGGTACGAGTTGACCTGAAAGCGTCTAAGAGACAACTTTGCAAGTCACGTAATCTCACACAGGGCATACCTCCCCCGCCACAGCTCCCAATTTGACCATATGCAACCAGTCTATTGACACGAGAAGCGGAGAACAGGGGAAAAAAATCACAACAAACCTAACCAATGTAAATCTTTCTCTATTTGAGAAAATTACATTAGGCGACGGTCAAAGTGGTGGGATTCGAAGTTGTGTTCCTACTCTTGCTTCACCAACCAAAAGTGGCAACTTCCTTCCATTAACCCACGCAGATCGCTTACCCCTCATACAACCAACTACCCCTTGCAAACCACCCCTTTCACCATCCAAGAAGTGAACCCAGAGCATCCGAACCGAACCCACGAGGCCTCCACCCTATGACCGAACCAATATCAATGGTAATCGTTTCCACACAACGGTTCAACGAAAAACCCACGGAAACCTGCCAAATCTACTTTGAATGTCTTCATACTCCCTCACGTATCCAACGCATTCATCTACGGAGAATGTCTCCGATATGCAAGAGATACAAAAATAACTCGAAACCCGTTATCGAGCTTGTTCCTAAGCAAAGTATCTCCCGGAAAATCGATCCCTTGTTCATTAACCGGAACCGAAACAATGCCACCACCCCTGGTGTGTATAGCACCACCAATAATCCTGCAATCAAACCCTGTGATTTACAACGAGCAAACAGCAGACACTGGCAACACATCCAAAGCAATGAACTACCCAGGGATATTTCCCCAAACTAACCCCCACTGCTTACCAAACAAGCCAAGAACATACGGGAATGTTGACCCGGGCCAAAACTTCACAAACCCACAACAACAACCCCCGTCCCAGGCAATTCTGTTTTCGTTGAGGAACCAGATGAACCCCTGGACATTCTGCTCCCCTTACCTAAGGAACAAATCACCCTATAACCCAACCCGGCCACTCCAACCTTTACCATACGGCACACCAAAAACTGAGATGAACGGATCTGCCAAGATCACTACTGCAACTGACGAGTGCCCAGAGGCACGAAAACATGTTCTTGCAACACTATGGGAGCTGCAAAGCGTCCCTAGTCTCAATACCCTTGCGAGCACCGCTCTGATCTTATGGCCTGCTATATTAACCAACCGTAGCCAATGCATATTGCAAGGTCCTTGCTTTATGGTTAAACCGGCTAAAACCCACTATGGAATATAGCAAAGAACACGGTAAGTGGTCCTAAAATGTTTCTGGCATTTTTTGTTCCACGGGTCACCAGAGAGGCAGCGTCACTGAATGGGAAAACACCATCCTCTTTACAAACATCAATTGGCCTGCCGGCCGCGATATTTTTTTCCGTACCATATAAACGCCATGGGCTCATATGTTTGTGCACAAACCAAGTTCATGTATGAAGAATTGAGTCTCAGGTCACTCAGACGGTACCGGCCGGGTGCGGGACGCAAGTGAACAACGTACATGTACAGTACATGTACATTACACAGACGAACTACGTTTAGGTATTAACGTTATTAATATTTTTTCTTGAGCATTTTCAACTTCAATTTCGTTGATACTGCCAGATACCAGTCGTGATTGATAACACCTTGATAAGACGTGTCCGCATTTCACACACATATGACACCGTGGAAATATGATTATACTTGATTAAAATAAACACACATGACACAGGTTTGACATTTTATGTGAAGTTTTTGTCAAACAGGTCTTGGGGAAAAAACACGTGAGTTCGATCAGACTTTTGCACGGCCGTGCACATGTGGTGCTTTTTTTAATAAGGGGTCTTTGGAGGCTAATTAACTGATACATTGTAGAACAAGTGAAGCTTAAGACAACCTGGGGGTTCACTCTTCAATTTGGTATGTAATTTGGACCCTATTTGGCTGTGAAAGTGGAGGGGTCCATCCCAAAATCCTTGCAGAAATTCGGCTTGGACGGCTACACATTTTGGGGGTGTTTTTTTCTGAGGGTAATTAGCAAAAAATCTAATCGGCTAAGAGCACTAAAATTGAAAAGAATCTGAGAGATGAAGGTCCAAACTACAATTTTAAGTATAGCTACAAGAACTGAGAGACTTTTGGGCATGGGATAATTGACTTTGAAAGTGAGTGTTTTTGTACAGTGTTCAATGGGAGCTCTATTTAGTGTTCTGCACCCATTTACGTACGTCCATGTACCAAAACAACCAAAGACCAAACAACGCACGGTCCATACACAGCTAGCTACACATTCAGTTACCGTTGTGTGCAACGCCGCGTGCAGTGCATGCATTGAAAGCAACAGGACACTCATTATGCAGCGGCTGTGGCCATGTGGTGACCTTCGAAGCTCCTGGTAACACAGAGCTGGCCAGATGCCTTATCATATCGTATTACATTGGCCGATTTGGAATCAAATCCTGGTGCTCGGGTAGAGACATCACACAAAAGATATTCAAAGTCCCATCTAAATGGGTGGAATCGGCAAGGTCCGGCATGTTTTTTTGTGTGTACGACAGCAGACAGGACTTCAGGTTGAACATGCAGCGAGATATGGACCTCGACCTCGAGGATACCAACTCACAACCACAGCCAGGGCAAGAGGACCGAGGCAATCTTGAATCGAAGCTACTCGTTCAGGAGTCAGAACTCAAACGTTTGTCGAATCAGCTTTTCATGTTTATGGAGGCGTCCAGACACAGGCGTTCAGAACCGCTGAGCCAGCCCAGCATGCGCAGCATGTGGGCCTAACGCAGGGCGAAGGACTTTCACGGTGTGACCGTGAAGATGACATATTAGCATTTTCGCAGAATCTGCTTCTGACCTAATCCTACCAAGCCGAGCCCCCAACTACGATCCCGAAGCAGATTTTGAGGGCCAGCTGACCACGGTCCGACCTGGCAATACCAACACAGATATTGATCTGGAGGAGAATGACCTATAGCGACTAGGCTAACTAAAGCAGTGTCTTTACCTGCAAAAAAGGTGCTCGGGCAGAGACATCACACAAAAGATATTCAAAGTCCATTCAAATGGAAATGAGAAAGCGGTCTCCGCGCCCCATATAAATGGGTGGAATCGGCAAGGTCCGGCATCGTTTTAAAGTGTGGGAAGGTTGTAATATACCCCCACTTGGCAGATTCTGTAAATAGGTAACGGGAAGGGACAAGTCCTTCGGGAGGGACCCTCTTCATCTTGTACTTCATTGTTATTAATAGAATTCTAATTATACTTCATATTACTCGCATAATTTAAGAATTATATTACATAACACTTCGTACAAGCTTTCAGAGGGTTAGCATCTTCAAAGCATAGCCACAGAGACTGTCAAGGTGACACACGTGTCAGACAAGGAGGTTATGTTTTATTGCTCAGAAAACATGTTCATACAGAGTTAATGAACTGATACAGATCAGTTATGAAGCCAAATTAAGAAGTGTGGATGCAAACTTTGGATCCTCTACTGGTTTGAAATAAAATTCCCTAAAGGTCCTGGCATTGGACCAGTTGGCTTTAGACATAATTTCCTGAATGGAAACACCTTGGGCAAAGGCTGAGGAACTGGCTGCACTACAATACTGTGAGCCGAAAAAATCAAGGTATTAATACCTGCTTTGGATAAAGTATTCTTAAACCACCTGGCTAGAGTAGAAGTAACTTTTTTTAGTGAGGTTTTTTAGTCGATACAAAGAGCTTAGTCTCGCCAGTCGCCTCTCGAAAAGCAGGGCTCGAAATAACACTAGCCCGGCGTACAATGTCTAGCAAAAACCGCTCCGGGCTAGCTAGACTCATGACTTTGGTTGCCCGGTGGGCTAGTGAAAAGAACGTACCTGGTTTGGATCAACATGCTTTCGGGTATTTTCAAAACCGGGAACCGGTGTCGCTGAACCGGTCGGGAACCGGTGTCCCGATTTTCTCCAACCAGAATTGGCCAAAATCTAACTCTATAAGGAATAGCATGTGCTCCAAATTCATGGTTGTGAATTTGTAACATCTTTTTTTCCTCATAAAAATCGTGAGTTTTCAAAAAACACACTACAGTAACAATTATATCCAACGTAAAAACCCACTCATAGCGAATAAATACTAAAACCCACCACGATAATACCCAAACATCACGCATCAATCATATTATCCATCGATATTTTCCGCGAAACTCTCAACACATGAAAACTTTCGAAGGTACGAGTTGACCAAGGTACGAGTTGACCAAGGTACGAGTTGACCCAGGTACGAGTTGACCCAGGTACGAGTTGACCCAGGTACGAGTTGACCCAGGTACGAGTTGACCCAGGTACGAGTTGACCCAGGTACGAGTTGACCTGAAAGCGTCTAAGAGACAACTTTGCAAGTCACGTAATCTCACACAGGGCATACCTCCCCCGCCACAGCTCCCAATTTGACCATATGCAACCAGTCTATTGACACGAGAAGCGGAGAACAGGGGAAAAAAATCACAACAAACCTAACCAATGTAAATCTTTCTCTATTTGAGAAAATTACATTAGGCGACGGTCAAAGTGGTGGGATTCGAAGTTGTGTTCCTACTCTTGCTTCACCAACCAAAAGTGGCAACTTCCTTCCATTAACCCACGCAGATCGCTTACCCCTCATACAACCAACTACCCCTTGCAAACCACCCCTTTCACCATCCAAGAAGTGAACCCAGAGCATCCGAACCGAACCCACGAGGCCTCCACCCTATGACCGAACCAATATCAATGGTAATCGTTTCCACACAACGGTTCAACGAAAAACCCACGGAAACCTGCCAAATCTACTTTGAATGTCTTCATACTCCCTCACGTATCCAACGCATTCATCTACGGAGAATGTCTCCGATATGCAAGAGATACAAAAATAACTCGAAACCCGTTATCGAGCTTGTTCCTAAGCAAAGTATCTCCCGGAAAATCGATCCCTTGTTCATTAACCGGAACCGAAACAATGCCACCACCCCTGGTGTGTATAGCACCACCAATAATCCTGCAATCAAACCCTGTGATTTACAACGAGCAAACAGCAGACACTGGCAACACATCCAAAGCAATGAACTACCCAGGGATATTTCCCCAAACTAACCCCCACTGCTTACCAAACAAGCCAAGAACATACGGGAATGTTGACCCGGGCCAAAACTTCACAAACCCACAACAACAACCCCCGTCCCAGGCAATTCTGTTTTCGTTGAGGAACCAGATGAACCCCTGGACATTCTGCTCCCCTTACCTAAGGAACAAATCACCCTATAACCCAACCCGGCCACTCCAACCTTTACCATACGGCACACCAAAAACTGAGATGAACGGATCTGCCAAGATCACTACTGCAACTGACGAGTGCCCAGAGGCACGAAAACATGTTCTTGCAACACTATGGGAGCTGCAAAGCGTCCCTAGTCTCAATACCCTTGCGAGCACCGCTCTGATCTTATGGCCTGCTATATTAACCAACCGTAGCCAATGCATATTGCAAGGTCCTTGCTTTATGGTTAAACCGGCTAAAACCCACTATGGAATATAGCAAAGAACACGGTAAGTGGTCCTAAAATGTTTCTGGCATTTTTTGTTCCACGGGTCACCAGAGAGGCAGCGTCACTGAATGGGAAAACACCATCCTCTTTACAAACATCAATTGGCCTGCCGGCCGCGATATTTTTTTCCGTACCATATAAACGCCATGGGCTCATATGTTTGTGCACAAACCAAGTTCATGTATGAAGAATTGAGTCTCAGGTCACTCAGACGGTACCGGCCGGGTGCGGGACGCAAGTGAACAACGTACATGTACAGTACATGTACATTACACAGACGAACTACGTTTAGGTATTAACGTTATTAATATTTTTTCTTGAGCATTTTCAACTTCAATTTCGTTGATACTGCCAGATACCAGTCGTGATTGATAACACCTTGATAAGACGTGTCCGCATTTCACACACATATGACACCGTGGAAATATGATTATACTTGATTAAAATAAACACACATGACACAGGTTTGACATTTTATGTGAAGTTTTTGTCAAACAGGTCTTGGGGAAAAAACACGTGAGTTCGATCAGACTTTTGCACGGCCGTGCACATGTGGTGCTTTTTTTAATAAGGGGTCTTTGGAGGCTAATTAACTGATACATTGTAGAACAAGTGAAGCTTAAGACAACCTGGGGGTTCACTCTTCAATTTGGTATGTAATTTGGACCCTATTTGGCTGTGAAAGTGGAGGGGTCCATCCCAAAATCCTTGCAGAAATTCGGCTTGGACGGCTACACATTTTGGGGGTGTTTTTTTCTGAGGGTAATTAGCAAAAAATCTAATCGGCTAAGAGCACTAAAATTGAAAAGAATCTGAGAGATGAAGGTCCAAACTACAATTTTAAGTATAGCTACAAGAACTGAGAGACTTTTGGGCATGGGATAATTGACTTTGAAAGTGAGTGTTTTTGTACAGTGTTCAATGGGAGCTCTATTTAGTGTTCTGCACCCATTTACGTACGTCCATGTACCAAAACAACCAAAGACCAAACAACGCACGGTCCATACACAGCTAGCTACACATTCAGTTACCGTTGTGTGCAACGCCGCGTGCAGTGCATGCATTGAAAGCAACAGGACACTCATTATGCAGCGGCTGTGGCCATGTGGTGACCTTCGAAGCTCCTGGTAACACAGAGCTGGCCAGATGCCTTATCATATCGTATTACATTGGCCGATTTGGAATCAAATCCTGGTGCTCGGGTAGAGACATCACACAAAAGATATTCAAAGTCCCATCTAAATGGGTGGAATCGGCAAGGTCCGGCATGTTTTTTTGTGTGTACGACAGCAGACAGGACTTCAGGTTGAACATGCAGCGAGATATGGACCTCGACCTCGAGGATACCAACTCACAACCACAGCCAGGGCAAGAGGACCGAGGCAATCTTGAATCGAAGCTACTCGTTCAGGAGTCAGAACTCAAACGTTTGTCGAATCAGCTTTTCATGTTTATGGAGGCGTCCAGACACAGGCGTTCAGAACCGCTGAGCCAGCCCAGCATGCGCAGCATGTGGGCCTAACGCAGGGCGAAGGACTTTCACGGTGTGACCGTGAAGATGACATATTAGCATTTTCGCAGAATCTGCTTCTGACCTAATCCTACCAAGCCGAGCCCCCAACTACGATCCCGAAGCAGATTTTGAGGGCCAGCTGACCACGGTCCGACCTGGCAATACCAACACAGATATTGATCTGGAGGAGAATGACCTATAGCGACTAGGCTAACTAAAGCAGTGTCTTTACCTGCAAAAAAGGTGCTCGGGCAGAGACATCACACAAAAGATATTCAAAGTCCATTCAAATGGAAATGAGAAAGCGGTCTCCGCGCCCCATATAAATGGGTGGAATCGGCAAGGTCCGGCATCGTTTTAAAGTGTGGGAAGGTTGTAATATACCCCCACTTGGCAGATTCTGTAAATAGGTAACGGGAAGGGACAAGTCCTTCGGGAGGGACCCTCTTCATCTTGTACTTCATTGTTATTAATAGAATTCTAATTATACTTCATATTACTCGCATAATTTAAGAATTATATTACATAACACTTCGTACAAGCTTTCAGAGGGTTAGCATCTTCAAAGCATAGCCACAGAGACTGTCAAGGTGACACACGTGTCAGACAAGGAGGTTATGTTTTATTGCTCAGAAAACATGTTCATACAGAGTTAATGAACTGATACAGATCAGTTATGAAGCCAAATTAAGAAGTGTGGATGCAAACTTTGGATCCTCTACTGGTTTGAAATAAAATTCCCTAAAGGTCCTGGCATTGGACCAGTTGGCTTTAGACATAATTTCCTGAATGGAAACACCTTGGGCAAAGGCTGAGGAACTGGCTGCACTACAATACTGTGAGCCGAAAAAATCAAGGTATTAATACCTGCTTTGGATAAAGTATTCTTAAACCACCTGGCTAGAGTAGAAGTAACTTTTTTTAGTGAGGTTTTTTAGTCGATACAAAGAGCTTAGTCTCGCCAGTCGCCTCTCGAAAAGCAGGGCTCGAAATAACACTAGCCCGGCGTACAATGTCTAGCAAAAACCGCTCCGGGCTAGCTAGACTCATGACTTTGGTTGCCCGGTGGGCTAGTGAAAAGAACGTACCTGGTTTGGATCAACATGCTTTCGGGTATTTTCAAAACCGGGAACCGGTGTCGCTGAACCGGTCGGGAACCGGTGTCCCGATTTTCTCCAACCAGAATTGGCCAAAATCTAACTCTATAAGGAATAGCATGTGCTCCAAATTCATGGTTGTGAATTTGTAACATCTTTTTTTCCTCATAAAAATCGTGAGTTTTCAAAAAACACACTACAGTAACAATTATATCCAACGTAAAAACCCACTCATAGCGAATAAATACTAAAACCCACCACGATAATACCCAAACATCACGCATCAATCATATTATCCATCGATATTTTCCGCGAAACTCTCAACACATGAAAACTTTCGAAGGTACGAGTTGACCAAGGTACGAGTTGACCAAGGTACGAGTTGACCCAGGTACGAGTTGACCCAGGTACGAGTTGACCCAGGTACGAGTTGACCCAGGTACGAGTTGACCCAGGTACGAGTTGACCCAGGTACGAGTTGACCTGAAAGCGTCTAAGAGACAACTTTGCAAGTCACGTAATCTCACACAGGGCATACCTCCCCCGCCACAGCTCCCAATTTGACCATATGCAACCAGTCTATTGACACGAGAAGCGGAGAACAGGGGAAAAAAATCACAACAAACCTAACCAATGTAAATCTTTCTCTATTTGAGAAAATTACATTAGGCGACGGTCAAAGTGGTGGGATTCGAAGTTGTGTTCCTACTCTTGCTTCACCAACCAAAAGTGGCAACTTCCTTCCATTAACCCACGCAGATCGCTTACCCCTCATACAACCAACTACCCCTTGCAAACCACCCCTTTCACCATCCAAGAAGTGAACCCAGAGCATCCGAACCGAACCCACGAGGCCTCCACCCTATGACCGAACCAATATCAATGGTAATCGTTTCCACACAACGGTTCAACGAAAAACCCACGGAAACCTGCCAAATCTACTTTGAATGTCTTCATACTCCCTCACGTATCCAACGCATTCATCTACGGAGAATGTCTCCGATATGCAAGAGATACAAAAATAACTCGAAACCCGTTATCGAGCTTGTTCCTAAGCAAAGTATCTCCCGGAAAATCGATCCCTTGTTCATTAACCGGAACCGAAACAATGCCACCACCCCTGGTGTGTATAGCACCACCAATAATCCTGCAATCAAACCCTGTGATTTACAACGAGCAAACAGCAGACACTGGCAACACATCCAAAGCAATGAACTACCCAGGGATATTTCCCCAAACTAACCCCCACTGCTTACCAAACAAGCCAAGAACATACGGGAATGTTGACCCGGGCCAAAACTTCACAAACCCACAACAACAACCCCCGTCCCAGGCAATTCTGTTTTCGTTGAGGAACCAGATGAACCCCTGGACATTCTGCTCCCCTTACCTAAGGAACAAATCACCCTATAACCCAACCCGGCCACTCCAACCTTTACCATACGGCACACCAAAAACTGAGATGAACGGATCTGCCAAGATCACTACTGCAACTGACGAGTGCCCAGAGGCACGAAAACATGTTCTTGCAACACTATGGGAGCTGCAAAGCGTCCCTAGTCTCAATACCCTTGCGAGCACCGCTCTGATCTTATGGCCTGCTATATTAACCAACCGTAGCCAATGCATATTGCAAGGTCCTTGCTTTATGGTTAAACCGGCTAAAACCCACTATGGAATATAGCAAAGAACACGGTAAGTGGTCCTAAAATGTTTCTGGCATTTTTTGTTCCACGGGTCACCAGAGAGGCAGCGTCACTGAATGGGAAAACACCATCCTCTTTACAAACATCAATTGGCCTGCCGGCCGCGATATTTTTTTCCGTACCATATAAACGCCATGGGCTCATATGTTTGTGCACAAACCAAGTTCATGTATGAAGAATTGAGTCTCAGGTCACTCAGACGGTACCGGCCGGGTGCGGGACGCAAGTGAACAACGTACATGTACAGTACATGTACATTACACAGACGAACTACGTTTAGGTATTAACGTTATTAATATTTTTTCTTGAGCATTTTCAACTTCAATTTCGTTGATACTGCCAGATACCAGTCGTGATTGATAACACCTTGATAAGACGTGTCCGCATTTCACACACATATGACACCGTGGAAATATGATTATACTTGATTAAAATAAACACACATGACACAGGTTTGACATTTTATGTGAAGTTTTTGTCAAACAGGTCTTGGGGAAAAAACACGTGAGTTCGATCAGACTTTTGCACGGCCGTGCACATGTGGTGCTTTTTTAATAAGGGGTCTTTGGAGGCTAATTAACTGATACATTGTAGAACAAGTGAAGCTTAAGACAACCTGGGGGTTCACTCTTCAATTTGGTATGTAATTTGGACCCTATTTGGCTGTGAAAGTGGAGGGGTCCATCCCAAAATCCTTGCAGAAATTCGGCTTGGACGGCTACACATTTTGGGGGTGTTTTTTTCTGAGGGTAATTAGCAAAAAATCTAATCGGCTAAGAGCACTAAAATTGAAAAGAATCTGAGAGATGAAGGTCCAAACTACAATTTTAAGTATAGCTACAAGAACTGAGAGACTTTTGGGCATGGGATAATTGACTTTGAAAGTGAGTGTTTTTGTACAGTGTTCAATGGGAGCTCTATTTAGTGTTCTGCACCCATTTACGTACGTCCATGTACCAAAACAACCAAAGACCAAACAACGCACGGTCCATACACAGCTAGCTACACATTCAGTTACCGTTGTGTGCAACGCCGCGTGCAGTGCATGCATTGAAAGCAACAGGACACTCATTATGCAGCGGCTGTGGCCATGTGGTGACCTTCGAAGCTCCTGGTAACACAGAGCTGGCCAGATGCCTTATCATATCGTATTACATTGGCCGATTTGGAATCAAATCCTGGTGCTCGGGTAGAGACATCACACAAAAGATATTCAAAGTCCCATCTAAATGGGTGGAATCGGCAAGGTCCGGCATGTTTTTTTGTGTGTACGACAGCAGACAGGACTTCAGGTTGAACATGCAGCGAGATATGGACCTCGACCTCGAGGATACCAACTCACAACCACAGCCAGGGCAAGAGGACCGAGGCAATCTTGAATCGAAGCTACTCGTTCAGGAGTCAGAACTCAAACGTTTGTCGAATCAGCTTTTCATGTTTATGGAGGCGTCCAGACACAGGCGTTCAGAACCGCTGAGCCAGCCCAGCATGCGCAGCATGTGGGCCTAACGCAGGGCGAAGGACTTTCACGGTGTGACCGTGAAGATGACATATTAGCATTTTCGCAGAATCTGCTTCTGACCTAATCCTACCAAGCCGAGCCCCCAACTACGATCCCGAAGCAGATTTTGAGGGCCAGCTGACCACGGTCCGACCTGGCAATACCAACACAGATATTGATCTGGAGGAGAATGACCTATAGCGACTAGGCTAACTAAAGCAGTGTCTTTACCTGCAAAAAAGGTGCTCGGGCAGAGACATCACACAAAAGATATTCAAAGTCCATTCAAATGGAAATGAGAAAGCGGTCTCCGCGCCCCATATAAATGGGTGGAATCGGCAAGGTCCGGCATCGTTTTAAAGTGTGGGAAGGTTGTAATATACCCCCACTTGGCAGATTCTGTAAATAGGTAACGGGAAGGGACAAGTCCTTCGGGAGGGACCCTCTTCATCTTGTACTTCATTGTTATTAATAGAATTCTAATTATACTTCATATTACTCGCATAATTTAGGAATTATATTACATAACACTTCGTACAAGCTTTCAGAGGGTTAGCATCTTCAAAGCATAGCCACAGAGACTGTCAAGGTGACACACGTGTCAGACAAGGAGGTTATGTTTTATTGCTCAGAAAACATGTTCATACAGAGTTAATGAACTGATACAGATCAGTTATGAAGCCAAATTAAGAAGTGTGGATGCAAACTTTGGATCCTCTACTGGTTTGAAATAAAATTCCCTAAAGGTCCTGGCATTGGACCAGTTGGCTTTAGACATAATTTCCTGAATGGAAACACCTTGGGCAAAGGCTGAGGAACTGGCTGCACTACAATACTGTGAGCCGAAAAAATCAAGGTATTAATACCTGCTTTGGATAAAGTATTCTTAAACCACCTGGCTAGAGTAGAAGTAACTTTTTTTAGTGAGGTTTTTTAGTCGATACAAAGAGCTTAGTCTCGCCAGTCGCCTCTCGAAAAGCAGGGCTCGAAATAACACTAGCCCGGCGTACAATGTCTAGCAAAAACCGCTCCGGGCTAGCTAGACTCATGACTTTGGTTGCCCGGTGGGCTAGTGAAAAGAACGTACCTGGTTTGGATCAACATGCTTTCGGGTATTTTCAAAACCGGGAACCGGTGTCGCTGAACCGGTCGGGAACCGGTGTCCCGATTTTCTCCAACCAGAATTGGCCAAAATCTAACTCTATAAGGAATAGCATGTGCTCCAAATTCATGGTTGTGAATTTGTAACATCTTTTTTTCCTCATAAAAATCGTGAGTTTTCAAAAAACACACTACAGTAACAATTATATCCAACGTAAAAACCCACTCATAGCGAATAAATACTAAAACCCACCACGATAATACCCAAACATCACGCATCAATCATATTATCCATCGATATTTTCCGCGAAACTCTCAACACATGAAAACTTTCGAAGGTACGAGTTGACCAAGGTACGAGTTGACCCAGGTACGAGTTGACCCAGGTACGAGTTGACCCAGGTACGAGTTGACCCAGGTACGAGTTGACCCAGGTACGAGTTGACCCAGGTACGAGTTGACCCAGGTACGAGTTGACCCAGGTACGAGTTGACCCAGGTACGAGTTGACCTGAAAGCGTCTAAGAGACAACTTTGCAAGTCACGTAATCTCACACAGGGCATACCTCCCCCGCCACAGCTCCCAATTTGACCATATGCAACCAGTCTATTGACACGAGAAGCGGAGAACAGGGGAAAAAAATCACAACAAACCTAACCAATGTAAATCTTTCTCTATTTGAGAAAATTACATTAGGCGACGGTCAAAGTGGTGGGATTCGAAGTTGTGTTCCTACTCTTGCTTCACCAACCAAAAGTGGCAACTTCCTTCCATTAACCCACGCAGATCGCTTACCCCTCATACAACCAACTACCCCTTGCAAACCACCCCTTTCACCATCCAAGAAGTGAACCCAGAGCATCCGAACCGAACCCACGAGGCCTCCACCCTATGACCGAACCAATATCAATGGTAATCGTTTCCACACAACGGTTCAACGAAAAACCCACGGAAACCTGCCAAATCTACTTTGAATGTCTTCATACTCCCTCACGTATCCAACGCATTCATCTACGGAGAATGTCTCCGATATGCAAGAGATACAAAAATAACTCGAAACCCGTTATCGAGCTTGTTCCTAAGCAAAGTATCTCCCGGAAAATAGATCCCTTGTTCATTAACCGGAACCGAAACAATGCCACCACCCCTGGTGTGTATAGCACCACCAATAATCCTGCAATCAAACCCTGTGATTTACAACGAGCAAACAGCAGACACTGGCAACACATCCAAAGCAATGAACTACCCAGGGATATTTCCCCAAACTAACCCCCACTGCTTACCAAACAAGCCAAGAACATACGGGAATGTTGACCCGGGCCAAAACTTCACAAACCCACAACAACAACCCCCGTCCCAGGCAATTCTGTTTTCGTTGAGGAACCAGATGAACCCCTGGACATTCTGCTCCCCTTACCTAAGGAACAAATCACCCTATAACCCAACCCGGCCACTCCAACCTTTACCATACGGCACACCAAAAACTGAGATGAACGGATCTGCCAAGATCACTACTGCAACTGACGAGTGCCCAGAGGCACGAAAACATGTTCTTGCAACACTATGGGAGCTGCAAAGCGTCCCTAGTCTCAATACCCTTGCGAGCACCGCTCTGATCTTATGGCCTGCTATATTAACCAACCGTAGCCAATGCATATTGCAAGGTCCTTGCTTTATGGTTAAACCGGCTAAAACCCACTATGGAATATAGCAAAGAACACGGTAAGTGGTCCTAAAATGTTTCTGGCATTTTTTGTTCCACGGGTCACCAGAGAGGCAGCGTCACTGAATGGGAAAACACCATCCTCTTTACAAACATCAATTGGCCTGCCGGCCGCGATATTTTTTTCCGTACCATATAAACGCCATGGGCTCATATGTTTGTGCACAAACCAAGTTCATGTATGAAGAATTGAGTCTCAGGTCACTCAGACGGTACCGGCCGGGTGCGGGACGCAAGTGAACAACGTACATGTACAGTACATGTACATTACACAGACGAACTACGTTTAGGTATTAACGTTATTAATATTTTTTCTTGAGCATTTTCAACTTCAATTTCGTTGATACTGCCAGATACCAGTCGTGATTGATAACACCTTGATAAGACGTGTCCGCATTTCACACACATATGACACCGTGGAAATATGATTATACTTGATTAAAATAAACACACATGACACAGGTTTGACATTTTATGTGAAGTTTTTGTCAAACAGGTCTTGGGGAAAAAACACGTGAGTTCGATCAGACTTTTGCACGGCCGTGCACATGTGGTGCTTTTTTTAATAAGGGGTCTTTGGAGGCTAATTAACTGATACATTGTAGAACAAGTGAAGCTTAAGACAACCTGGGGGTTCACTCTTCAATTTGGTATGTAATTTGGACCCTATTTGGCTGTGAAAGTGGAGGGGTCCATCCCAAAATCCTTGCAGAAATTCGGCTTGGACGGCTACACATTTTGGGGGTGTTTTTTTCTGAGGGTAATTAGCAAAAAATCTAATCGGCTAAGAGCACTAAAATTGAAAAGAATCTGAGAGATGAAGGTCCAAACTACAATTTTAAGTATAGCTACAAGAACTGAGAGACTTTTGGGCATGGGATAATTGACTTTGAAAGTGAGTGTTTTTGTACAGTGTTCAATGGGAGCTCTATTTAGTGTTCTGCACCCATTTACGTACGTCCATGTACCAAAACAACCAAAGACCAAACAACGCACGGTCCATACACAGCTAGCTACACATTCAGTTACCGTTGTGTGCAACGCCGCGTGCAGTGCATGCATTGAAAGCAACAGGACACTCATTATGCAGCGGCTGTGGCCATGTGGTGACCTTCGAAGCTCCTGGTAACACAGAGCTGGCCAGATGCCTTATCATATCGTATTACATTGGCCGATTTGGAATCAAATCCTGGTGCTCGGGTAGAGACATCACACAAAAGATATTCAAAGTCCCATCTAAATGGGTGGAATCGGCAAGGTCCGGCATGTTTTTTTGTGTGTACGACAGCAGACAGGACTTCAGGTTGAACATGCAGCGAGATATGGACCTCGACCTCGAGGATACCAACTCACAACCACAGCCAGGGCAAGAGGACCGAGGCAATCTTGAATCGAAGCTACTCGTTCAGGAGTCAGAACTCAAACGTTTGTCGAATCAGCTTTTCATGTTTATGGAGGCGTCCAGACACAGGCGTTCAGAACCGCTGAGCCAGCCCAGCATGCGCAGCATGTGGGCCTAACGCAGGGCGAAGGACTTTCACGGTGTGACCGTGAAGATGACATATTAGCATTTTCGCAGAATCTGCTTCTGACCTAATCCTACCAAGCCGAGCCCCCAACTACGATCCCGAAGCAGATTTTGAGGGCCAGCTGACCACGGTCCGACCTGGCAATACCAACACAGATATTGATCTGGAGGAGAATGACCTATAGCGACTAGGCTAACTAAAGCAGTGTCTTTACCTGCAAAAAAGGTGCTCGGGCAGAGACATCACACAAAAGATATTCAAAGTCCATTCAAATGGAAATGAGAAAGCGGTCTCCGCGCCCCATATAAATGGGTGGAATCGGCAAGGTCCGGCATCGTTTTAAAGTGTGGGAAGGTTGTAATATACCCCCACTTGGCAGATTCTGTAAATAGGTAACGGGAAGGGACAAGTCCTTCGGGAGGGACCCTCTTCATCTTGTACTTCATTGTTATTAATAGAATTCTAATTATACTTCATATTACTCGCATAATTTAAGAATTATATTACATAACACTTCGTACAAGCTTTCAGAGGGTTAGCATCTTCAAAGCATAGCCACAGAGACTGTCAAGGTGACACACGTGTCAGACAAGGAGGTTATGTTTTATTGCTCAGAAAACATGTTCATACAGAGTTAATGAACTGATACAGATCAGTTATGAAGCCAAATTAAGAAGTGTGGATGCAAACTTTGGATCCTCTACTGGTTTGAAATAAAATTCCCTAAAGGTCCTGGCATTGGACCAGTTGGCTTTAGACATAATTTCCTGAATGGAAACACCTTGGGCAAAGGCTGAGGAACTGGCTGCACTACAATACTGTGAGCCGAAAAAATCAAGGTATTAATACCTGCTTTGGATAAAGTATTCTTAAACCACCTGGCTAGAGTAGAAGTAACTTTTTTTAGTGAGGTTTTTTAGTCGATACAAAGAGCTTAGTCTCGCCAGTCGCCTCTCGAAAAGCAGGGCTCGAAATAACACTAGCCCGGCGTACAATGTCTAGCAAAAACCGCTCCGGGCTAGCTAGACTCATGACTTTGGTTGCCCGGTGGGCTAGTGAAAAGAACGTACCTGGTTTGGATCAACATGCTTTCGGGTATTTTCAAAACCGGGAACCGGTGTCGCTGAACCGGTCGGGAACCGGTGTCCCGATTTTCTCCAACCAGAATTGGCCAAAATCTAACTCTATAAGGAATAGCATGTGCTCCAAATTCATGGTTGTGAATTTGTAACATCTTTTTTTCCTCATAAAAATCGTGAGTTTTCAAAAAACACACTACAGTAACAATTATATCCAACGTAAAAACCCACTCATAGCGAATAAATACTAAAACCCACCACGATAATACCCAAACATCACGCATCAATCATATTATCCATCGATATTTTCCGCGAAACTCTCAACACATGAAAACTTTCGAAGGTACGAGTTGACCAAGGTACGAGTTGACCCAGGTACGAGTTGACCCAGGTACGAGTTGACCCAGGTACGAGTTGACCCAGGTACGAGTTGACCCAGGTACGAGTTGACCCAGGTACGAGTTGACCCAGGTACGAGTTGACCCAGGTACGAGTTGACCTGAAAGCGTCTAAGAGACAACTTTGCAAGTCACGTAATCTCACACAGGGCATACCTCCCCCGCCACAGCTCCCAATTTGACCATATGCAACCAGTCTATTGACACGAGAAGCGGAGAACAGGGGAAAAAAATCACAACAAACCTAACCAATGTAAATCTTTCTCTATTTGAGAAAATTACATTAGGCGACGGTCAAAGTGGTGGGATTCGAAGTTGTGTTCCTACTCTTGCTTCACCAACCAAAAGTGGCAACTTCCTTCCATTAACCCACGCAGATCGCTTACCCCTCATACAACCAACTACCCCTTGCAAACCACCCCTTTCACCATCCAAGAAGTGAACCCAGAGCATCCGAACCGAACCCACGAGGCCTCCACCCTATGACCGAACCAATATCAATGGTAATCGTTTCCACACAACGGTTCAACGAAAAACCCACGGAAACCTGCCAAATCTACTTTGAATGTCTTCATACTCCCTCACGTATCCAACGCATTCATCTACGGAGAATGTCTCCGATATGCAAGAGATACAAAAATAACTCGAAACCCGTTATCGAGCTTGTTCCTAAGCAAAGTATCTCCCGGAAAATAGATCCCTTGTTCATTAACCGGAACCGAAACAATGCCACCACCCCTGGTGTGTATAGCACCACCAATAATCCTGCAATCAAACCCTGTGATTTACAACGAGCAAACAGCAGACACTGGCAACACATCCAAAGCAATGAACTACCCAGGGATATTTCCCCAAACTAACCCCCACTGCTTACCAAACAAGCCAAGAACATACGGGAATGTTGACCCGGGCCAAAACTTCACAAACCCACAACAACAACCCCCGTCCCAGGCAATTCTGTTTTCGTTGAGGAACCAGATGAACCCCTGGACATTCTGCTCCCCTTACCTAAGGAACAAATCACCCTATAACCCAACCCGGCCACTCCAACCTTTACCATACGGCACACCAAAAACTGAGATGAACGGATCTGCCAAGATCACTACTGCAACTGACGAGTGCCCAGAGGCACGAAAACATGTTCTTGCAACACTATGGGAGCTGCAAAGCGTCCCTAGTCTCAATACCCTTGCGAGCACCGCTCTGATCTTATGGCCTGCTATATTAACCAACCGTAGCCAATGCATATTGCAAGGTCCTTGCTTTATGGTTAAACCGGCTAAAACCCACTATGGAATATAGCAAAGAACACGGTAAGTGGTCCTAAAATGTTTCTGGCATTTTTTGTTCCACGGGTCACCAGAGAGGCAGCGTCACTGAATGGGAAAACACCATCCTCTTTACAAACATCAATTGGCCTGCCGGCCGCGATATTTTTTTCCGTACCATATAAACGCCATGGGCTCATATGTTTGTGCACAAACCAAGTTCATGTATGAAGAATTGAGTCTCAGGTCACTCAGACGGTACCGGCCGGGTGCGGGACGCAAGTGAACAACGTACATGTACAGTACATGTACATTACACAGACGAACTACGTTTAGGTATTAACGTTATTAATATTTTTTCTTGAGCATTTTCAACTTCAATTTCGTTGATACTGCCAGATACCAGTCGTGATTGATAACACCTTGATAAGACGTGTCCGCATTTCACACACATATGACACCGTGGAAATATGATTATACTTGATTAAAATAAACACACATGACACAGGTTTGACATTTTATGTGAAGTTTTTGTCAAACAGGTCTTGGGGAAAAAACACGTGAGTTCGATCAGACTTTTGCACGGCCGTGCACATGTGGTGCTTTTTTTAATAAGGGGTCTTTGGAGGCTAATTAACTGATACATTGTAGAACAAGTGAAGCTTAAGACAACCTGGGGGTTCACTCTTCAATTTGGTATGTAATTTGGACCCTATTTGGCTGTGAAAGTGGAGGGGTCCATCCCAAAATCCTTGCAGAAATTCGGCTTGGACGGCTACACATTTTGGGGGTGTTTTTTTCTGAGGGTAATTAGCAAAAAATCTAATCGGCTAAGAGCACTAAAATTGAAAAGAATCTGAGAGATGAAGGTCCAAACTACAATTTTAAGTATAGCTACAAGAACTGAGAGACTTTTGGGCATGGGATAATTGACTTTGAAAGTGAGTGTTTTTGTACAGTGTTCAATGGGAGCTCTATTTAGTGTTCTGCACCCATTTACGTACGTCCATGTACCAAAACAACCAAAGACCAAACAACGCACGGTCCATACACAGCTAGCTACACATTCAGTTACCGTTGTGTGCAACGCCGCGTGCAGTGCATGCATTGAAAGCAACAGGACACTCATTATGCAGCGGCTGTGGCCATGTGGTGACCTTCGAAGCTCCTGGTAACACAGAGCTGGCCAGATGCCTTATCATATCGTATTACATTGGCCGATTTGGAATCAAATCCTGGTGCTCGGGTAGAGACATCACACAAAAGATATTCAAAGTCCCATCTAAATGGGTGGAATCGGCAAGGTCCGGCATGTTTTTTTGTGTGTACGACAGCAGACAGGACTTCAGGTTGAACATGCAGCGAGATATGGACCTCGACCTCGAGGATACCAACTCACAACCACAGCCAGGGCAAGAGGACCGAGGCAATCTTGAATCGAAGCTACTCGTTCAGGAGTCAGAACTCAAACGTTTGTCGAATCAGCTTTTCATGTTTATGGAGGCGTCCAGACACAGGCGTTCAGAACCGCTGAGCCAGCCCAGCATGCGCAGCATGTGGGCCTAACGCAGGGCGAAGGACTTTCACGGTGTGACCGTGAAGATGACATATTAGCATTTTCGCAGAATCTGCTTCTGACCTAATCCTACCAAGCCGAGCCCCCAACTACGATCCCGAAGCAGATTTTGAGGGCCAGCTGACCACGGTCCGACCTGGCAATACCAACACAGATATTGATCTGGAGGAGAATGACCTATAGCGACTAGGCTAACTAAAGCAGTGTCTTTACCTGCAAAAAAGGTGCTCGGGCAGAGACATCACACAAAAGATATTCAAAGTCCATTCAAATGGAAATGAGAAAGCGGTCTCCGCGCCCCATATAAATGGGTGGAATCGGCAAGGTCCGGCATCGTTTTAAAGTGTGGGAAGGTTGTAATATACCCCCACTTGGCAGATTCTGTAAATAGGTAACGGGAAGGGACAAGTCCTTCGGGAGGGACCCTCTTCATCTTGTACTTCATTGTTATTAATAGAATTCTAATTATACTTCATATTACTCGCATAATTTAAGAATTATATTACATAACACTTCGTACAAGCTTTCAGAGGGTTAGCATCTTCAAAGCATAGCCACAGAGACTGTCAAGGTGACACACGTGTCAGACAAGGAGGTTATGTTTTATTGCTCAGAAAACATGTTCATACAGAGTTAATGAACTGATACAGATCAGTTATGAAGCCAAATTAAGAAGTGTGGATGCAAACTTTGGATCCTCTACTGGTTTGAAATAAAATTCCCTAAAGGTCCTGGCATTGGACCAGTTGGCTTTAGACATAATTTCCTGAATGGAAACACCTTGGGCAAAGGCTGAGGAACTGGCTGCACTACAATACTGTGAGCCGAAAAAATCAAGGTATTAATACCTGCTTTGGATAAAGTATTCTTAAACCACCTGGCTAGAGTAGAAGTAACTTTTTTTAGTGAGGTTTTTTAGTCGATACAAAGAGCTTAGTCTCGCCAGTCGCCTCTCGAAAAGCAGGGCTCGAAATAACACTAGCCCGGCGTACAATGTCTAGCAAAAACCGCTCCGGGCTAGCTAGACTCATGACTTTGGTTGCCCGGTGGGCTAGTGAAAAGAACGTACCTGGTTTGGATCAACATGCTTTCGGGTATTTTCAAAACCGGGAACCGGTGTCGCTGAACCGGTCGGGAACCGGTGTCCCGATTTTCTCCAACCAGAATTGGCCAAAATCTAACTCTATAAGGAATAGCATGTGCTCCAAATTCATGGTTGTGAATTTGTAACATCTTTTTTTCCTCATAAAAATCGTGAGTTTTCAAAAAACACACTACAGTAACAATTATATCCAACGTAAAAACCCACTCATAGCGAATAAATACTAAAACCCACCACGATAATACCCAAACATCACGCATCAATCATATTATCCATCGATATTTTCCGCGAAACTCTCAACACATGAAAACTTTCGAAGGTACGAGTTGACCAAGGTACGAGTTGACCAAGGTACGAGTTGACCAAGGTACGAGTTGACCCAGGTACGAGTTGACCCAGGTACGAGTTGACCCAGGTACGAGTTGACCCAGGTACGAGTTGACCCAGGTACGAGTTGACCCAGGTACGAGTTGACCTGAAAGCGTCTAAGAGACAACTTTGCAAGTCACGTAATCTCACACAGGGCATACCTCCCCCGCCACAGCTCCCAATTTGACCATATGCAACCAGTCTATTGACACGAGAAGCGGAGAACAGGGGAAAAAAATCACAACAAACCTAACCAATGTAAATCTTTCTCTATTTGAGAAAATTACATTAGGCGACGGTCAAAGTGGTGGGATTCGAAGTTGTGTTCCTACTCTTGCTTCACCAACCAAAAGTGGCAACTTCCTTCCATTAACCCACGCAGATCGCTTACCCCTCATACAACCAACTACCCCTTGCAAACCACCCCTTTCACCATCCAAGAAGTGAACCCAGAGCATCCGAACCGAACCCACGAGGCCTCCACCCTATGACCGAACCAATATCAATGGTAATCGTTTCCACACAACGGTTCAACGAAAAACCCACGGAAACCTGCCAAATCTACTTTGAATGTCTTCATACTCCCTCACGTATCCAACGCATTCATCTACGGAGAATGTCTCCGATATGCAAGAGATACAAAAATAACTCGAAACCCGTTATCGAGCTTGTTCCTAAGCAAAGTATCTCCCGGAAAATCGATCCCTTGTTCATTAACCGGAACCGAAACAATGCCACCACCCCTGGTGTGTATAGCACCACCAATAATCCTGCAATCAAACCCTGTGATTTACAACGAGCAAACAGCAGACACTGGCAACACATCCAAAGCAATGAACTACCCAGGGATATTTCCCCAAACTAACCCCCACTGCTTACCAAACAAGCCAAGAACATACGGGAATGTTGACCCGGGCCAAAACTTCACAAACCCACAACAACAACCCCCGTCCCAGGCAATTCTGTTTTCGTTGAGGAACCAGATGAACCCCTGGACATTCTGCTCCCCTTACCTAAGGAACAAATCACCCTATAACCCAACCCGGCCACTCCAACCTTTACCATACGGCACACCAAAAACTGAGATGAACGGATCTGCCAAGATCACTACTGCAACTGACGAGTGCCCAGAGGCACGAAAACATGTTCTTGCAACACTATGGGAGCTGCAAAGCGTCCCTAGTCTCAATACCCTTGCGAGCACCGCTCTGATCTTATGGCCTGCTATATTAACCAACCGTAGCCAATGCATATTGCAAGGTCCTTGCTTTATGGTTAAACCGGCTAAAACCCACTATGGAATATAGCAAAGAACACGGTAAGTGGTCCTAAAATGTTTCTGGCATTTTTTGTTCCACGGGTCACCAGAGAGGCAGCGTCACTGAATGGGAAAACACCATCCTCTTTACAAACATCAATTGGCCTGCCGGCCGCGATATTTTTTTCCGTACCATATAAACGCCATGGGCTCATATGTTTGTGCACAAACCAAGTTCATGTATGAAGAATTGAGTCTCAGGTCACTCAGACGGTACCGGCCGGGTGCGGGACGCAAGTGAACAACGTACATGTACAGTACATGTACATTACACAGACGAACTACGTTTAGGTATTAACGTTATTAATATTTTTTCTTGAGCATTTTCAACTTCAATTTCGTTGATACTGCCAGATACCAGTCGTGATTGATAACACCTTGATAAGACGTGTCCGCATTTCACACACATATGACACCGTGGAAATATGATTATACTTGATTAAAATAAACACACATGACACAGGTTTGACATTTTATGTGAAGTTTTTGTCAAACAGGTCTTGGGGAAAAAACACGTGAGTTCGATCAGACTTTTGCACGGCCGTGCACATGTGGTGCTTTTTTAATAAGGGTCTTTGGAGGCTAATTAACTGATACATTGTAGAACAAGTGAAGCTTAAGACAACCTGGGGGTTCACTCTTCAATTTGGTATGTAATTTGGACCCTATTTGGCTGTGAAAGTGGAGGGGTCCATCCCAAAATCCTTGCAGAAATTCGGCTTGGACGGCTACACATTTTGGGGGTGTTTTTTTCTGAGGGTAATTAGCAAAAAATCTAATCGGCTAAGAGCACTAAAATTGAAAAGAATCTGAGAGATGAAGGTCCAAACTACAATTTTAAGTATAGCTACAAGAACTGAGAGACTTTTGGGCATGGGATAATTGACTTTGAAAGTGAGTGTTTTTGTACAGTGTTCAATGGGAGCTCTATTTAGTGTTCTGCACCCATTTACGTACGTCCATGTACCAAAACAACCAAAGACCAAACAACGCACGGTCCATACACAGCTAGCTACACATTCAGTTACCGTTGTGTGCAACGCCGCGTGCAGTGCATGCATTGAAAGCAACAGGACACTCATTATGCAGCGGCTGTGGCCATGTGGTGACCTTCGAAGCTCCTGGTAACACAGAGCTGGCCAGATGCCTTATCATATCGTATTACATTGGCCGATTTGGAATCAAATCCTGGTGCTCGGGTAGAGACATCACACAAAAGATATTCAAAGTCCCATCTAAATGGGTGGAATCGGCAAGGTCCGGCATGTTTTTTTGTGTGTACGACAGCAGACAGGACTTCAGGTTGAACATGCAGCGAGATATGGACCTCGACCTCGAGGATACCAACTCACAACCACAGCCAGGGCAAGAGGACCGAGGCAATCTTGAATCGAAGCTACTCGTTCAGGAGTCAGAACTCAAACGTTTGTCGAATCAGCTTTTCATGTTTATGGAGGCGTCCAGACACAGGCGTTCAGAACCGCTGAGCCAGCCCAGCATGCGCAGCATGTGGGCCTAACGCAGGGCGAAGGACTTTCACGGTGTGACCGTGAAGATGACATATTAGCATTTTCGCAGAATCTGCTTCTGACCTAATCCTACCAAGCCGAGCCCCCAACTACGATCCCGAAGCAGATTTTGAGGGCCAGCTGACCACGGTCCGACCTGGCAATACCAACACAGATATTGATCTGGAGGAGAATGACCTATAGCGACTAGGCTAACTAAAGCAGTGTCTTTACCTGCAAAAAAGGTGCTCGGGCAGAGACATCACACAAAAGATATTCAAAGTCCATTCAAATGGAAATGAGAAAGCGGTCTCCGCGCCCCATATAAATGGGTGGAATCGGCAAGGTCCGGCATCGTTTTAAAGTGTGGGAAGGTTGTAATATACCCCCACTTGGCAGATTCTGTAAATAGGTAACGGGAAGGGACAAGTCCTTCGGGAGGGACCCTCTTCATCTTGTACTTCATTGTTATTAATAGAATTCTAATTATACTTCATATTACTCGCATAATTTAGGAATTATATTACATAACACTTCGTACAAGCTTTCAGAGGGTTAGCATCTTCAAAGCATAGCCACAGAGACTGTCAAGGTGACACACGTGTCAGACAAGGAGGTTATGTTTTATTGCTCAGAAAACATGTTCATACAGAGTTAATGAACTGATACAGATCAGTTATGAAGCCAAATTAAGAAGTGTGGATGCAAACTTTGGATCCTCTACTGGTTTGAAATAAAATTCCCTAAAGGTCCTGGCATTGGACCAGTTGGCTTTAGACATAATTTCCTGAATGGAAACACCTTGGGCAAAGGCTGAGGAACTGGCTGCACTACAATACTGTGAGCCGAAAAAATCAAGGTATTAATACCTGCTTTGGATAAAGTATTCTTAAACCACCTGGCTAGAGTAGAAGTAACTTTTTTTAGTGAGGTTTTTTAGTCGATACAAAGAGCTTAGTCTCGCCAGTCGCCTCTCGAAAAGCAGGGCTCGAAATAACACTAGCCCGGCGTACAATGTCTAGCAAAAACCGCTCCGGGCTAGCTAGACTCATGACTTTGGTTGCCCGGTGGGCTAGTGAAAAGAACGTACCTGGTTTGGATCAACATGCTTTCGGGTATTTTCAAAACCGGGAACCGGTGTCGCTGAACCGGTCGGGAACCGGTGTCCCGATTTTCTCCAACCAGAATTGGCCAAAATCTAACTCTATAAGGAATAGCATGTGCTCCAAATTCATGGTTGTGAATTTGTAACATCTTTTTTTCCTCATAAAAATCGTGAGTTTTCAATAAACTACTCAAGCTGTGATTTGTCTCACATATTCCCTCACTGAAATTTGTTTGCAGCCTTCAGCACCCTTTTGATCACGATTTTTATTTTTTTTATTTACATTTATTTCCCGAAAATACACTTTGAATGACACTCCACTTTCGTGACGTCACTAAGATCAATATTCATGAGGCATGATTCTTGGAGGGAATGTCCCACACACGCCCGATAGACGTTCAGCTGTATTTGGATTTATATTTTTTCACGAGGAGCAAAATCACCATCGTCATCACTGGGTCAACAAATCGACGATAAAGAGTTCGACTCCGACGACCGACCTCGCAAACACGTGTTAACGATGGCTCTCGCCAGCCAGTCGTTGCGTTACGCGCTGTCATGTTCGGTCGTAACTGCGCGCTGTCCAATCAACAGACGTCCGTCTTGCGTGAGACGGACGTTCAGCTAACTTCAACGCCCGCACTTGGCGCCAGCGTCGCAATAGTTACTATAGACCCTTCTTACTGACGTCACGTTGCTACTAGAAACAGCGAGATCCGTCATCTTGGAGTACACACATACGCTTTCGCTCGCACGTTTGTGTTCGCTTAACGTTACGTAAGTCATCATGGCGAATTCGAATGCTGCACGGTCGGCTTATTACAGTTTTCTCGATGGGAATTCCAAGGCCCGGTATAATGACATTCTCGGCTTTATTGCTGGAATAGATCCGTACACAATTAACCCGCGACAACCATTTCGTCCGTCTTTTTAGCGACAGTGTACGAGTTGCGTCACCTTCTCTTATCAGTACAGCGGGTAAACGATGAAAAGATTTCTTATCACGATCCCCCCTGCTTCCACAGCCAAGGACAGCGCAGAAGTTAATCATCTTTCAACAGAACAAGTACCTCCAATCCATGGTACAACCACGGGGGAATAAAAAGATATTCCTCCATAAACAAGTAAATTAATACTAGTAAGAAGCAGTATTAGTAGTACAACTACGACAAGTTCAAAACTTGCCGCCGTGCATGTGGAGTTGTTTGTATGCACAGCTGACTTAGTAACGGCGGTGACGTGCTCGTGTGTAATCCAAGATGGCCGATAAACAAAACCGTGACGTCATCGAAGACGGGTCTATTCCATGGAGGAACAAAACCAAACTCAATCATGCCGAGGGTTTCGTGCCCTATCCTGGTCGGATCGAAAAGTTCGTTCGTTTAGAAAAAAATATTGCGCAATGCGCGCTGTGGCTGCAACGCTGTGTGCCTGCCATAGAGCTCTATGGTGCCTGCATACAACCATGGAGCACGTGAAGGCCGCGCTGGGGTGAGTGCGCGCGCAGCTCGCTAGCCAACATGACCTTCCGTATGCACAATTCATTTTGAGAACGAAAAGGAAATAAAAGTTGCCTCGACTTTCGTACGACATTTATGAGCAGTTGAATTTTATATGATGGAGGGACTTTTGAAAACCTTGACTTTAACATACTTTTCGATGTTTTATTTTTTCTTTGGATTGACGCACACCGCTATCAATTATATACTACCCTATTTGTTAACAATAATAATCCAACAGACTTCGCCGAATTTCTTATGTGTTTTAGTATTTTATCGGGACACCGGTTTTGGAAAACCGGAACCAGGTCCCGATCGGGACGGTCGGGAACCGGTGTGACCGACCGAACCGACCCAGCCTTAGGTATAATATAATAAGGTGAAAATCAGTCATGAAAATAAACTGAGTAAAACATGTAAACTGCGACTTATGACTGTGCCGTGATTTCTTTTATTTGTGCAGAAAAACATCGTAATGTCGGTCACCGTGTTGTGGCTGCCGCCATGCACGCGATATGCATGCACTGTTTACGTTGCGATCTCACCGAGTAGACTGGTGACCACAGTAAGCGTTGCACAGTATAGAGATTATGGTGTGGTACCGCACTTGTGTATGTTATTCTCTTTCATGTCGTAACTTCCTCTCGCCGCGTTACGCGGAATGGGCATTACATTGAGTCATTTATGGTAGCGTCTGAAAATGAGTCTATGAAGATGCAGCGCCCTCTTTGACTAAAAAAAAAGTTTCTGTAAACTTGTTTTGGCTCGCGGCTCGATGATCGTGATCGCTTTCCGAGAAACTTCGTTGCAACGACTGATGAGCGTCAAATAAACAGAAAATGTGGCGATTTCTGCCTAATGTAACAGATCCCAGAAAGGGGAAAATACAACCTAATGTACGGGCTAGTAAAAATCTTAACGGGCTAGTAAAATCATAAGTTAGCTAGCCCGGTGGGCTAGCTAGGAAAAAAAGTTAGCGCAAGGCCTGCTTTTATGCCCAGTATTTATCAGAAATTTATAAAGTGATGTCCAATGTCTCAATTGCTATGCGTCAGAGTTCAGGGAAAATGCATTCTGGTCAAAGTGTGACTTCTAGCATGATTACAGATAGAGATCATTTGAATGAAATTTTACAGTCTGATAGTGGGTACAAATTTCTAAAACCAATTAGAGGTACACCATCATTAGGCAACTTGGAATACCAACATGGTTTTGTTCATTTTCTGCAGCTGATTTTAGGTGGCCCGAAGTCATAGATACACTTTTCAGACAGCAAGGAGATTATAGAAAAATTGAAGACTTAGATTGGAGTGAAAAGTGTAAAGTATTGAGAAGTAATCCTGTGACTGTTGCTAGAATGTTTGAGAAGCGATTGGAAAAGTCAAGGACTATTTTTACAGAGTAGAATTTCAGCAAAGATGATGAAGAATTGAATGAAATAGTAAGTAATGTGCAGCAGCATAGTAAGAAGCATACCAAATCTTGTAAAAAGAAAGGAACTGAACCAATGAATGAGAACATTGAAGGAGATGGAGATGGTTGTTGTATTGATGATGAAAGTGTTCCCATTAGTAATGAGAAAAATAAGCAGACCAAAACCAAGGAATTATTGCAGTCAGTGTGGAATGCAATCCAGGATGAGAACAATCAACACATGACTACATCAGAGTTATTTAGCACCATTAACATTACACAGACTGAATTTGAGAATGCCAATGATATATTGAGTAGGAAAGATATCATTGTTATGAAGAGAGAACCTCAAGATACATGGGTGAATCTGTATAATCCTGATTTGATAAGGGCCTGGAATGCTAATATGGATATACAATACATCAGTGATGCATATGCATGTGCAGCATACGTTGTATCATCATACATGTCAAAGTCTGAACGTGAATTGGGACAGTTATTAGGACAAGCACAGAGTGAAGCAAGGAAAGGGAATTTAGATGCCAGACAGAGTATGAAGGAAATTGGATGTGTGTATTTACATAACAGGGAATTATCAGCACAGGAAGCAGTGTTTCGTGTTTGTGGTCTGAGGTTGAAAGAAGGTTCAAGAAAAGTTGAGTTTATACCAGTTGGTGAAAATCCTGTCCGTATGAGTTTGCCATTAAGTGTAATTCAGACCAAATGTGAAGACGATGATGATCGTTACAAAGCAAGGCCAGATACTGATGAGTTTTGTTCCCAGTACAGAATTATTTATGGTCATTTAAGTACAATTAATAGATCAAGAAAGTCACAAGTATATGCATTGAAATATGGTATGGGTCATATACAAAAACGTACAAGAACTGATGCTGCAGTTGTAAGATATCCAAGGTTTTCAGTGACCAAATATCCTCGGAAGTATTACCAAAGTATATTGCAGTTGTTTCTTGCATATCGTGTAGATGCTCAACTGAAACCACCTCAGTTTGACAATTATGAACTGTTTTATACAAATGGTTCTATTTGCCTAAATAACCAGATGGAATCTGTCAGTGTTGTTGTTGAAAGTAATCGTTCTAAATATGAGAAGAATGCAGAGGCTCTAAAAGCAGCAAAGGCATATGTAGAGAAACATGGTCTTTGATTTCACCAATATCTGAACAGGAAAGACTTGATGATGTGGACATTCCTGATCTAAAATATGACAACAAACAAGAGCCACATTCAGAGGAATGTGTTTAATGTAACCAAGTGGTATCAAATTAAGGAAATGGGGGTTAAGTTTTTACCAACAGAGGCTGAGGAATCAAAATAGATTAGCTATAAGTACAAATCATGATTTTTAATTTATTTCAGAGAAAAACAACCGTTTGTGGCATAAACACAAACGTTTGTGGCATGTACAATTTATATAGGGCCCATGCCAGCTCTGCAACAAAAGAACTTCAAGTAATAGTAAGGAGCAACGTACAGGTGTACATTCAAGAATTAGCCACAAAAACTATTTAAATAACAGTGACCAACCAGGTCTGGTATGGTCACATCAATAAGATTCGAGGCTGGTGTTTACATAAAGTACAAGGTAAAAATCCTGAACCATGTTTTTTATCACTGGTGGAGCTGGCACTGGTAAAAGTCATTTGATACAATCAATACACTATGAAGCAACAAGGCTCTTCACAAGAATGGTTCATTGTCCTGATAATGTGTCAGTACTGATAACTGCACCTACCGGAGTAGCAGCTTTTAATATCAATGGAAATACAATTCATAGTGCACTGTCAATCCCTACTGATGCACGTTTGCCTTATCAACCTCTAGGTGATGAGAAATTGAATACTCTCAGAAATTCCTTGCAAGATCTCCAGATTCTTATTATTGATGAAATATCAATGGTGGATCATAAAATGCTGTGCTACATACATGGACGTCTGTGTCAGATCAAGCAAACCCGTGATCAAAAGCCGTTTGGAAATGTGAGCATTCTAGCTGTTGGTGATTTTTATCAGTTACCTCCAGTCAAAGGGAAAGCACTGCATCAGAGAGATACTACAGTAGATCTGTGGAATGATTGTTTTCAGAAAGTAGAGTTGCAAGAAGTTATGAGACAAAAGGATGATATGAAGTTTGCTGAGACCTTGAATAGGATACGTGTCAGAACAAAGCAGGATAAGTTACTGGATGAAGATGTGACAATGTTACAAACACGGGAAACTGGAGAAGATTGGGATGATGCTATACATATATTTCCATGTAATAAACAGGTTGATGAACACAATAGGAAAATACTATTTGCCAAATGCACTGATTGTATGTATATTATTGCAAATGATTTGAAGAAAAATTGATAAAACAAAAAAGGAATAACTACCACAGAAATCAATGCATACTACTTTACCCGAATCATTGTGGCTAGGTACTAAAAATATTGATGTATCCGATGGACTTGTAAATGGAGTACTTGGAACTGTGTGTGACATCATAATGTTACCTGATGAATCTACCCCTAAACGTATACATATTCAGTTTGATAGCAAACATGTTGGATCTAAAGTGAAAAGGAAAAATAATGGTATAGTTGCAATTAAGAGAGAAGAGGAAAATATAAGTAAACAAAGAATAAGACAACAATTTCCATTGAAACTAGCATGGGCATGTACAGTACATAAGGTACAAGGAATGACTACAGACAAAGCAGTAGTGTCTCTTAATCGTACATTTTCAGCAGGTCAGGCATATGTTGCACTGAGCAGAGTAACATCCCTAAATGGACTTGTTATTGAAGGCTTTGATGAAAAACTTGTGTACTGCAATAAAGCAGTGAGGGATTCAATTAGTATGCCACAATTCATTGAGGAGTCTAATACGCATACATATCCATTAAATGGCACTGTAATCATGTTGCATAACATTCAAGGATTAAATGAACACTACGTTGACTTGAAATGTAACAGTGATATAATGACATCAGATTTCATTTGTCTGACAGAAACGGAGTGAGAGTGAGTTAGACTATGAAACAGAATTAAGTGAATTTAAATGTTCTCATCAGATCAGAAGTGCTTCATATAATGATTCAAGTAACATTACCCAGACAGTGTCATGGAGGTGTTGCTATATACTATATATACTATATATATTGTATATATATATATTGTAGAAGGAACAGAACATGCAGCGGGCTATCCTTACCTATACAGAATCTAGAGTATGTTGCAATACAAGTTATTTGCCAAATGTCATATTCTGTTGTAACTATTTATCGTCCACCATCATATTCTATGAATGAGTTAATTACCAATATGAAAGATTTGCTTGATAAACTTCATAAGTTATCTAATAGGTGTATTGTAATGGGTGATTTTAATGAAGATATTTTGAAACAAAATTCAGATTGAGAATTTAATGCATCACCATGGATATAAACAATGCGTGATAGATGCAACAACAGAAAATGGGACATTGATTGATCATGTATATGTTAGAAATATAGAATCTGTATGCACTACTGTGATTCCTACTTATTACAGTTATCATGAATGTGTTTGCCTTACTTTGTGCTTATGAACTAATGAATTAATATGAAAAGGTTGCACTAGTAAAATCATATACATAAATATTAGCATTGGGGGAAATGTGAGGATGTTGTTATCAATGATATTGGCATGGATTGATATTAAAGGATTGATATATTGGCATAGATCAGTTTTATATCTTCTGTATTTTCCACACACAAAAAATCATGCAGTTGGCCCCTTAAGCGTCAACAGAGTAAATAGAGATTACTGTATCTGACATGTCAATCCATAACCTGTCTTCTTTGCACATCACTCTTACAGCACAGCCAGCAAGGCCCAGCAGGGCC
Organism: Luidia sarsii; assembly: GCA_949987565.1. Lineage (NCBI taxonomy): Eukaryota > Metazoa > Echinodermata > Asteroidea > Paxillosida > Luidiidae > Luidia > Luidia sarsii. The sequence continues at coordinate 2,783,819 of OX465102.1, forward strand.
ATGTGAGACTATTGTCACTCTGCACTGGACAGTCATCATGCCACCAGTGGAGTGGCACATACACCCAGCAAGGCCATGTCAAACTATAGCCACTCTGCACTGGACAGTCATCATGCCACCAGTGGAGTGGCGTATACACCCAGCACCCAGCAGGGCCATGTCAAACTATGGCCACTCTACACTGGACAGTCATCTTGCCGTCTGCGTTACATAAGAAAAACACGCTGCAACCTTAAAGTGATATGGCTATTAAATATTTCCACTCCTACTCTTTAATACCACCATGCTTTATTTCCATCTGTCAATGAGTTTACTGTTCAAGAATAGGATGCTTTTAATCATTAGAAGGATGGTACCTGAAATATAATTCACAAGTTAATCAACGAATGTCTTTGATTTTTTCTCTGCTGTTAATTATATTTTTCAAAACACTAATTAGTTGACAGCCAATCAGACTGTATTTTATTTTTCAGGGGACTGTCCTGTTCTTGTTAAAATAATGATGTAGTCAGTTGGCTGAGTGTTGTTTTCTAGGCTGTATTAGTGGATTTAACGTGCACTTAATTTGATATGAAAAATAAAGTACATTGTAGAAATCATGTGAAAGGTCTCTTCATTCAGTTTGTTGTGAATAACCGGCAACGGTATATCAATGTACACAAAATTGCAGTACGACGGCCTTATACTTTATAGTGTTCGAACGAAACTAAAGTACTATACTCCTTAATACACCGCATGGGTTTGCAAATGTTTTTTGTACAAAGGGGGATCGACTTTAAAACGCATCATGGGATACGTGATTGTGTGACCTGTGCCAACACGAATACGTTATCTGCAATTCGGCATGAATTCTTAATTACACGTCACCCATAATCATTTTCAAGTACATACTCTGTACATGTACATGTGCATGCGCACGATCAACATGTGTAGTACACCAGCCGTTTATTTTCTTCCGCCACCACATGAGGGCGCACTTCACAGTAACTATCTGATTGACGGTTATCCCCTTTCACGTGACCATCCAAGCAAAAACAGACAAAGAAAAACAGAACAAAGTACATATTTTTTTTCCATAATAGGTTTAGGCCCACTTCACGTCGTTTTGATTGAATTTGTGACAGACGAAAAAAAAGAGAGTTTACATCACGCAAATATTTTGTGCACAAAGTGTATGAGACTTTATTATAACATTAAAAAAATCATAATAACTCTGAACAATAGTCAATTGGTTCAAAACTCAGGACTTAGAATGTCTAGCCCAATAGCTAAATGCCAACCAAATTTGGCCAATATGTGTTTCAAAAACACGCATTTTGATGACGTCACGATTGCGTCATGGCATTTTGGTTCTGGAGGGTGTTTCATAACTACATCCCGAATAGATATAAACGAAAAAAATGGAAAAAAATCTTGCTCCGTTGGCCAAATATGCTTAATTGAATGTTACAATCTGAAAAGTTCATGACCTCATTAATATTCATGTACTTTTATTATACTTTTGCTTTTATTGGAGTTTTAAATTTGCCCCTTTAAAGCGCTGTCACGTGACGATTGAGCATTGGCTAATATGTTTTAGAAACATTGATTTTGATGACGTCACGATTGCGTCATGGCATTTTGGCCCCGGAGGGTCTTTCTTAACTACATCCCCAATAGATATAAACGAAAAAATGAAAAAAATCTCGCTCCGGTGGACAAATATGGTTAATTGAATGGTGAAATCTGAAAAAATCATGACCTCATTAATATTCATGAGATGACGTCACGATCAAATGAGGGCCATATTTGGATAGACCTTTTCCCAACTTAGATATACTGTAAAATTGAAGCCAAAATAAATTGTACTTTTGCTTTTATTGGAGTTTCAAATTTGCCCCTTTAAAGCGTTGTCACGTGACAGGTGGTGACGTCGTTGAGTTTTTAAGACAACTGTGCACAACTTCAGCAAGGGCTCTATGCATTTGCCAAGTTTGACAAAAATCAAAGTGTGTTCAATGGCCAAAATGCCGATCATAAATTCCATGTACAAAGTCTATGGGATTTTTCCGATAAGAAAAAGAAGACAAAAAAAATCAGAACAACAACAATAGCTTTTCCGCTTCGCGGCGGAAAAGCTAAAAAAGACAGAACAACAACAATAGCTTTTCCGCTTCGCGGCGGAAAAGCTAACTAGAAATTTATGTCTGTTTGCAAAAGATCATAAAGCTTTTCCGCATCTTGTTCTTTAAAAAAAGAATATTTTTTTTTAAAGAAATCATGGCAATTCTGAACAATGGTTAATTGGTTCCAAACTCAGGATTTGGAATGTCTAGCCCAATAGCTAACTGCCCACCTAATTTTGAGAACATTAACCTTTTGCTAATATGTGCTTTAAAATCACGCATTTTGATGACGTCACGATTATGTCAATGAATTTTGGCCCCGGAGGATGTCGTTGGCCAAATATGCTCATTTGAATGCGAAAATTCGAAAAGTTCATGACCTCATTAATATTCATGAGATGACTTCATGATCAAATGAGGGCTATTTTTGGATACATCTTTTCCCAACTTAGATATAAAGTTGTTCTGCATTTTCATAAATTAATGATCTATTGCTTTAATCATGTGTAGTTGCAATGCAGTGAATATCCATTGTGTTGCACCCCCCCCCCCTCCCCCAACTCACACACACACCCGGCATCCCTTCATTGCATTGCACTGAATAGAACAAAATAAATAATGGATTGTACACTGGAAAATATTTATGTCAGAATCATGGTGATAGGCTATTTATTGAACAATGTGAAAGTTTTTAAGCATATTTTAATCATATGGCTCTATTTATTTTTGGTTGGAACTTGAACTTGAAACTTGAACTTGAAACATGATCGTGAATGTGAATTTGCAGCATCTGAACTTGATGCTGTAGGTATTTGACCAAAAAATATAACTATGAGCTAATTATTGTAGACGGTTTAATTAAGTTTTTTATAATAATAAATAACAATACTTTGGCAGACAACTGTTGTAAATATATAAATATATAAATATGAGGTAGATTAACATAATATAATAATGTAAAGTAATATGTTTGGATTGGGTTTTTTTCTATTTAAAGTAAATCATACAAGGGAAGGTTGTTGTTATTAAGGTGGGCTACTTGTGGTTGGGTAATTTGTATGGTTTTCGTTTTCATTTAACTTGCTTCGTTTCAGTTTGATTAGCTTTGTTGTAGTTATGTAACTATAGAAATGTGAGCTTCTTGTTGACAGGTTTAATCAAGTTATCTAGAAATAGTTGAATGAATAAGTAATTAAGTGTAATTTGACAGTAACCATACCTTGGCAGACAACTGTTGTACAGTACATTTATAAAAAAATACGAGCTTTGGTGACAGAATAAATGTACAGTAACATTTTTGGATTTGGGGGATGACTATTAAAAGTAAATCATACCAGGGGAGGTTATTGTTGTTTCAGTGGATTAAGATTGGGGAATTTGTAAGCATGTTTGTTTTTTAACTTGGTTTGATTAATCTTGATGAGCTATGTTGCAGTTATTTGACCAAAAATGTATGAGCCCCTTGTGGACAGGTTTAATCAAGTTATCTACAAATGATTAGTTAAATGAACAAGTAATTAACAGTAACAATATTTTGGCAGAGAAGTGCTGTATATCTATGAATATGAGCTACAGTAACAAAATAAATATACAGTTATATGTTTAGAATTGGGGATTACTATTTAAAGTAAATCATACAAGGTGAGGTTGTTGTTTCAGTAGGTTTAGATTGGGAAATTTGTTTAAGCCTGTTTGTTTTTCAACTTGGTTTGATTAATCTCGAGTAGGTATGTTGTAGTTTTTTGACCAAAAAGTATGAGCCCTGGCGTTGTGGACAGGTTTAATCAAGTTATCTACAAATGATTAGTTGACTATTTAAAGTAAATCATACAATTAAAGGGAGGTTGTTGTTTGAGTGGGCTATTTAAGGTTGGGAAATTTGATGGGATGTTTGTTTTTATCTAACTTGGTTTGTTTCAGTTTCATTAGCTATGTTGTAGTTATTTGATATAGATATATGAGCACCCTGTGGACAGGTTTAATCAAGTTATCTACAAATGATTAGTTGACTGAACAAGTAATTTGACAGTAACATTATTTTGGCAGACAGCTGTTGCATATTTGTGAATATGAGCTACATTAACATTAAAGTTAATAAGAAAATCATACAAGGGGAGGTCCTTGTTTTGCTGGGCTATTTATTATTGGGAAATTTGTAAGCATGTTTGTTTTTATTTATGTCGATTTGTTTCAATTTGATTAGTTATGTTGTTATTTGACTATACAAATATGAGGTTGTTGTGGACGGGTTTAATCAAGTTATGTACAAATAGTTGACTGAATTAGTAATTTGACAGTAACACAGACAAGTTTTATATATCTGTGAATATGACTTACATTGAGGAAATAAATGTGCAATAATGTTTGGATTTGGGGGATTACTATTAAAAGTAAATCATACAAAAGGTTATTGTTTAGGTGGCCTATTAATGATGATTGGGACATTTTTAACCAAGCTTTTTTACATATAAAGTTCGATTAAGTTAAGGTATATTTTCCATCAGTTTGATTTGTATTAAATGTGCATTCGAAGGGCACCTTTGTGGTGAGCACATCATCTATGTCGATGTCTTTATCGTCAATATCAAGTGCGTTTTTGAGCACAGATGTAGCAACAGTATAAGTTGGGTATCCGTTCTATGTTGATGTAAGCTCGATGGTGTCGTCTAATATATCGAAAGTTATTATTGTTGTCTTGTGGCCACTTGAAGATTTCTGTAGAGAATAACAGAAACAGTTGTAGGTATGAAGTACTGGAAGTGGAATGCACATTGAATTTTGGGAACCAGACAGGTCTGTTAAACATCATTGTTTGCGCATATTGCATTGGTGTCTGGTGCACATGAAATGTGCATACCCAGACACTATGCAATTGCACCACGCAATGCAGCCATATTCACTTGCTATATAACTGAGGGGGTGGTTTTGTGGCGGGCACTGGTATTTGGGTCAAATTTTACAGCTAAATGTTTAACAATGAGTGAAGTGTAAGTGAAATGTAATAATGAGGTTACAATGGGATAATAGTATTTGATATTATTCCACCGGTATTCATGTACTTTACATGCACATCACATGGGATGCACTGTATATGTACATGTGCACGTGCAGACGTGCCTTGTTCATGTGCATGTGTATAATGTGTTCATGTATACGTGTGTTCATGTACACGTACATGTACATTACATCCGGATGTATATGTATTGTGCCGCTGCTGCGTCGCCGGTCAATAACACCAACAACGAGCTGGACAATCCCACAAAAATATTTATTAACCTCACATGCACGTGAGCGGTTACGTACACGTGAGAGGGGATTATGTCACGATCGGAGGACTCAAGTCCAAGGCCTGTCCGTTTGTTGGAAATATACCAACACTAATGGAAAACAACTGACGTGGCTACCAATCTACCAAGTCAGGTAAACCTCAATAAACCTCGGTGTACACGTACAGGATCGTAGAGATAGAACACCGACTGTTTTATTAGTACACTTCTGCAACCAATGAACCTCACAAGACAGGCTTCAACAGCACCTCGAGGATCGAGGCCAATAAACCTCACCCTGGCAATGAACCTATGCAAGTGATCAAACAGCTATACCCGTAACGACTCTGGGTAGTCCTAACTCCTATACGGTGTCATAAACCTCGTGCGCCCGACAAGTACCCTAAGCAACGGTAAACCTCACTGTGGCTCCGAGTACGATCAACAGTAGCAAGTTATGCCACTGCACATACTAGCCCCAGTACACAAGAGTAAACCTCGTACCAGCCCAAAACCTGTAAGCTTTGGCTTAGGTTACGGAGCCCTGAGTAACCCTCAGTGTGACTATCTGTGACCAGGCCGACAGGTTTCCAGCAACTCCAATCCCCGAACAGGGACACTGTTGCCCAACCACACAGGCCAAAACGTCACCAGCCACTCTGTTCAACCTACAGTCTCCTCAGCTGACACTACTTCCCACTTGTTATAAGTGATAGCTAGCTACAACTACTCTGTCTCATCACCGTTATACTGCCCTCCACAGACGTCAGTTGCACGTACGTGAGGATGACTGGGTACCCGACCAAACGATAGACGATGCTACCTGCACGAGGTCTGGAGACGAACTGCCTCGATTACCTAACTGACTATGCCCTGCACGTCTGGGAACAGACGTGGCTAGACAGACTTGTACCAGTCCATTGACTGTTTCGCCACAGTATACATGTTACACGTACAGTACATTGTTACATGTACATTGTACATGTACACATACAAAGAATATTGTACGGTACAGCAAGTATATGTACCATGTACGTTGTACACATATGTACATGTACATGTACATGTACCATGTACAGGACAATACAATCGTGTACAGTACATGTACATGTACATGTACATGTACATGTACATGTACATGTACATGTTCATGTACAGGACAATACAATCGTGTACAGTACAGTACTGTACAGCTACTAGTTTCAATGATAAAGTAGTATCAGTAACCTAGGGAGGAGATAAGTTAATTAGGGTGCAGTAGAAGTTGTTTACATAAAGGATTATCTCCTGGGGTGCCAGGCTTCAATTCTATGGGGGGAACCAGCAAGATTTTAAAAGGGAGGTACTGTAGTCACTAGAAGTTGTAATGTCCTATCTCTTGGGACACTCAGTGAAAGAAGAAAACACACAGAGGCAATTTCTGTAGTTTCACTGTGCCTGTCTGCCATGTTGTTCAGCTCTCAATAAAACATACAGTTGGTGCAGCTAATGCATATGCTATTGAGATGGGGCATGAACTTTATGTTGGCTAATAAAGATGTGCAGTGTACAGTATATGGTGAAGCATTGAAAGTAATGATGATGGTTATTACATATGTACATGTACATGTACGTGTACATGTACCATGTAAAGGACAATACAATCGTGTACAGTACATTTACATGTACATGTACATGTACATGTACATGTACAGGACAATACAATCGTGTACAGTACAGAACTGTACAGCTACCAGTTTCAATGATAAAGTAGTATCAGTAACCTAGGGAGGAGATAAGTTAATTAGGGTGCAGTAGAAGTTGTTTACATAAAGGATTATCTCCTGGGGTGCCAGGCTTCAATTCTATGGGGAGAACCAGCAAGATTTTAAAAGGGAGGTACTGTAGTCACTAGAAGTCATGTGATGTTTTACCTTCACAACAGTAGCTGCAGATGAGGTTGGTGATCTCTATGTGTTGTCCAACTGACAAGTCTGTAGGTATGGCATCTCTCCATAAGGTGATGCGACTTTGGTCAGTGTTGTTTTGAACGGTGATGTTACGGAGGTCGATGTACTGGCCTTTGGAGGGGACGGACTGAGTCATCTCTTGCTAAATAAGGAGAGATAAGAAATTGTTCTAAATGGTTTGTTATACATGTAGTTAGTGAGTTTTGATTAAGGTATGTGTTTTTGTTATAATAATAGGCCTTAGAAAATTGTTATGTTGCCCTCATTCAACCAACTGCTGTTAAATGGGGAAAAAAAGCAGGGTATCAATTTTTTAGCGGACCTAAAATATACAAATTAATGCAAATGTAGAGGGGGTATTTTGAAATGAATTTTAATGTATGAAGTGTGATTTCATTATTTTGATTTTTCATTAATTCTTTGACCCTTCACCTAATTCACTTACTACTCCTCTAGACTTCCACTGTGCAATGTCCTTGGTGCAGTTTCCCAGAAGAGTGACTGGTCGATCATACCCCTACCCCTAATACCACAGCCATGCGATTAAGCCCAAACACACTTTATCAATGAAATGATGTCACCCACCCCCATAGATACTTGCCCTTGGATTTTGGCCTTAACTTGATATGCTCTGGTTTGCCAGAGTTGTGTAGTATACGTCGATTTGTTATATAATAAACCACTGGGGCGTGACCATGCTTGCGCGGTTCTCCGTGTACGAGTGGACACGCCCGGCAGTCTCATGTACAGAATCACCTCGTTCACACCGTCTGGTTTTGTATCGTGAACTCATCGCAGCATCGCGTGCGGAACCTACCGTCCGTTGGGTAAGCCCGGCTGCGAACACTACATTGGCGACGAGGATAACTTTGCAATTACAGCGCAGTGGCAATATTTTGGTTTGGTTAAAAGCAATTATAAGTTTTAATAACAAGCCCTAAACATTTATAGATCAAACTCGCATGCCGATATCATCCGGCGTTTGCTGGAACTTGCCGGCGTGTTTGGCAGATCAAATACATATACGTTTTTCTGCATAACGACTCTTAGCCAAACCTGTTTATTATTTACTTCTAGGCCTATACCATTTTATTCATTTGTTTTGGGAAGTTGCTATACCCGTTTGAATAAATATATATATATATATATATATACATATATTTCAGTTAATTATATTTGCTGTAAATCAGTACAAACTGCTGCATATCACTCACAGCAGAAGGCGGTTACATCAAATTCGGAGTGATAGGTCAAATTCATAGACCACCGTATAGCAGCTTCCGCTTCAAATTAAAACTATTGTAAGCTTAATTAGATGAAACAAGTAGTTCAAACAGGACCGTGGATATTAATCAAGCATCTGTAAAAGAATTGACTACACTACCTGGAATAGGACTGAAATTTGCTCAAATCATAACCTCTACCTGGGCACAAAAAAGGCAACGTAACCATAGATGATTTTCATAACACCCCGCCTCTGCAGACCAAACTACATGAATTAGTAGGGAAAGGTCTCATAACCATTAAATATGCAGATATTTCATCTAACGACCCAGTTGCAGAAAAGGGCAATACCCACAAACCAGCTGAAACCCAGTACGACCCAAACATATCCATTTTGGCCACACAAATGAGTATGCTGATTAAAGTTGTAGAAGTAAATACTCAACAGGTAACTAAAACCCTAAATGAGCTACAAGGGAAAGCACCCGTCCAAACAGTAGAACCTGAAAAGAAACCTTTGGCATCTGCCCAAATAAAAGAAATGACTGGGGACCCAACCATCGATGCAACCCTGAAACCCATAGGGGACAAAGCCCCCCCAGTACCCGCCCGCGTTCTTAATGCCGCTTTGCACTTCGCCACCATTGATGAGAAGCCACACCCTATACATGAACAAGGCGACGGTCCCAAGCATGCGCCATATAGACAAAAGCCGTTACCTCAATGGGCTGGCCTGAATAACGCTGCGACAATACCGCGTAATCCGGCAACAGAACAACCTGTGGCCGCGCCGTCTGCTCAAGGGGCTGACAATCAAATTCCATTGGTAAATCCGGCGTTTGCTGGAACCGATCGGCATATTCACCAGCCCGAGGCCCCGGGTTTATCGCATCGCGGCATGCAACGACCTAACCAGAATGTTCCTAGGCTACTTGCCTACGATGGCACAAGCGATTTTCATTCTTTTGCCATTAAGTTTGAGACCATAGCAGAGTGTTGTCAATGGAACGAGCGCGCCAAATTAATGCAGTTAGTAGGTACACTAACGGGCAAAGCGCTCGACTGCTACGCATGGCAGGAACCAGAGATTAGGCAGGACTATACAAAAGTAAGAAGTCAGCTAATGAAAATGTTCGGTAAAAAGAAACCGTTGAAAGGTTTACCGAATCCTACCGAAGAGATATTACTTAGAGGAGCAAAGAAACAAAGTAGTATGGTCGCTCACAAAATCCCTAACGTGACAATAAAAATAGAGGATCAAATTTACCACTGGGATTTATTCTCTGCCCCCATTGAAGACACGGTTATTTTGGGATTGGATTTTCTTAAATCACAAGATGGAATTATTGATCTCGTCGAAGATACAGTAAAATTAGGAGACCACATAATCCCAGCACAAATGAAAAAGAACGGGAAAGAGAAATATGCTGTCAGCAAGATAGTACTTGGAAAAAAAGTTGTAGTTCCTCCTAATACTGTAATGAGGATAAAAGTTGAACTTAATTCCGACAGAGAGAAGACGTACATCATCCATGCTCCGGAACGGTGTCACGAGGGGCTTCTTATTCCCCACACCCTAGTTTCACTCAGGGATACAAGCCTAACCGTGACGAAGGTACCAATATTGCTGCGAAATGACAGCGATAAATACATACAGCTTAAACGAGGCCATGTCATTGGAAGGGCTGAGGAAGTACAAGGACTGTATGATGATGAAGAGACTGACCTAACCTTAGACACGGATCGGAACCGGCATTTGTTGGAATCGAACCGTGCCTTGGACAATGTAGAGACTCCCCTAACCCTAGACACGGATCGGAACCGGCATTTGTTGGAATCGAACCTTACCCTGGAAAGTACAGAGACTGGCCTGCCTTTCCCTGGTCCAAACCTTCCTCAATCGAATGTTGAGAATGATACTCAACATATTGCACGAAATCGAATAAGACAAATTAGTGAACCACCTCCGCATATCTCGGATCTGTGGAAAAGATCATGTGAACATATAACTCCGGAACAAACGCGAATTTTAGCCAGCACTTTGATAGAATATGCTGACGTTTTTTCAAAAGACGATATGGATCTAGGTAGATTTTCAGAAATTACACACTCAATTCACACAAGTGACGCTACTCCAATTAGACAAAAATTGAGGAGAACACCATTGGGATTTGAAATTGAAGAAAAATCACATCTAGATGCCTTGCTGACATCGGGGGTTATAAAGCCATCTTCATCAGAATGGGCTTCCCCTCCAGTCCTCGTCAGGAAAATTATCAGAAGAGGGAATTATGGAGGAAGCAGAATTCACCCCAGATTATACGGAATCTACCGATGAGGAACAACATACCTCGTTAGAGCTAGTTACGCCACATGATGTCCCCGGCAAGCAAGTGGATGCTCCGAGAACTGCTCAACCATATCTGCTCTAACAAGCACCACAACCATCAGATCTATCCTGTACAACGGACACTTTTACAAAGGAAAACAGCCAGATCCAACCCGTAAGCGTAATCAACTATGTCCCCAACCCGGTTGCAACCACCAAACACACAAACTGAAGCGACACGTTGTCCGGAGACATGTTTGTGATACCACCTGGTGGTTCCTCTACCCGCTCGTCGCTTGCTGGAAATGCCGCCGATGGGAAATAGCAGCCCATGTAAATTCCCATGGTCCGTTCCTCTTGGAACATCATCTTCCAGAATTGTCATCTCTTGTTAACACCTCCTTAGAGTATATGTGCAAGCACCTTGGTTTGACATCTACCCCTGACTTACTGAATTTCGTTGTCCGGCATCAGTTGGGCGATGAATATTCGGTATTTACGGCCGAGGAGACCAATTTGTGGGATGCCTACGACGAGTATGTAGGGCTGTCCGCACCGAAAGAACGAAATCTGCAATTTCCAAAACGTTTATCTTCATTACTTCACTGGAGAACCCTCCAGCGACTCTTGATTCGTGCTCATTCCCCAGTGGAAAGAAACAACGCGGATGCTCACTGTCGTTTAGATCGGCTTTTTTCTTGCTTCCCATCATTCGGGACGTCTCAGTGATTTCCATGTCCGTAAGGGTGTAGATACCCAAGGGTTTAAGGGGTGTATTGCTGTATTTTGTGACGAAAACACACTACGTGACGAGGAGAGAGTAAAAGAGCTACTATCCGACGAGAATGTCTACGGCGCTATTGGTTTCCATCCTAAAAATGCTCAAAATTTTAACCCAGAAGCAGAACAAGCTATAAAGGCCCTCCTTGATCATCCGAAAGTTTGCGCTTTGGGCGAAATAGGTTTAGATTATTCACGAGGTCATGGTCGACACAAGACATGCCAGCAGGTTGTCTTCCAGAAACTGTTAAGATTGGCTGCTGACATGAACTTACCACTGTTACCAGTGGTGATCCATTGCAGGGAGGCCGAGGAGGACTGTTTGAGAATCACAAGATCCACCTCCATTGCTACATGAATGACATCACGTGGGGAAGTGCCTCAGCAGCGAGCGTAGCTCAACACTACAGTTGGGTCAGTTTGAGGACCAGCAGCACTATTACATTTTTCTCAGCTTCCACAAGTCCGGTTTCTTTCCAAGCTGCTTTTCAATAGGTTTGCTACATCATTCTGGTGAGTTTGGAATTCCATTTGTTGTGTTGTATCTAATGATTTGTGTATCTGTAGTTTATCTTATATTCTGATTCTTGTTTAGTAGCGTTTAATTTTTCCTTTTCGTGGATTTTATCAATTTGACCAACGTGACAATTGTTTCTGTTTGTTTTAGAGACTTGTTGGTTGAATTTCTCTTGTTAAATTTGTTGGTAGAGTTAGAGTTAAGAGAGAGGGTGTTGGTTGATGTTTTTTCTCAGAAAAGTTATTTTTGACATGGAACGTAACTATAGGTGCCTGGCGGTAATGAATTTGGAACTTTAGTTAGTTGTTGTCTATCCCTGGAGTTGCCTGGCTGAATTAATTTTGGAACTTGTTCACTACTGTCTTCTGAACAAAATACTTGGTTCATATTGTGTTTGAGTTGTCATGTTAAGGAGTAAGTCTACCCAATTATTTGGATGATATTTGGTTGAATTTATTTATTTGAGTGACCAAAGAGGACTTATCTGAAAAGGTGGTGATCTTTACCTAACGAGTGTTAGCTTTCCCTACAGTTACTGGGTTTATATAGTAGGAATACTGAGTGGTGGACTGAATTGTTTCTAGACTGGTTGTACATGGTCCCTTGGGGTACTATGGCCTCGGCAGGCCATAGAGATAAGGTTGTTTTGGTTAATGTAATTCAGTAGGTTGGTATAAGCCCTCGCACACAGTGTAGATTCTTAGAAAGTTCTTGTGTTATTTGTACTCAGGAATGTGATGTCAGTACCCATGATTATCAGGGGTAGGAGACATGCCCTTATTTGAGCCTGATGTTTCATGACTGGACAAGAGACCAATAGGGTGGAAGTTGTATACCCCCAGCAGAAGAAATAATATGTAACTATAAGTAATGAATATATGTTTTTGCTATTCAGCATTAGTAGCTGCAGTTCAGTTTTGTTTAAGTTTATACTTGTGTCTGTTATTTTGTGACTTTTCTTGTTATTTCTTACAGATTGTTTAAACTTTAGTGCATTTTATTGTAGCTTGCTTTGATACTGCTGTTGGTTTTTGTTTTTGTTGGTTATGTATAGGGCCTATATATATTTTTTAAATATTTTACAAAAATATTGTTTTGAGTTTGTCTAAGTTTAAGGTCCATGTTGGAATTAATTATATATATTAATATATATATATCCAATATTAATTTTTTTCTAAAACATATTATTTGTGTCCTAGATTTTCCTATTCTTAGATTGTCTCGAGACTCTTCTTTGTAAAGATCTGAAATTACTTTGATGATAAGTGAGTGCACATAAACTCCTTTAAAGTGAGTTCCCGAACTGTTGTTTGAAATTTTAATGGTTCATTTTTCCGGGTTTCACAATGTTTTTGTGAGAAAATGTAAGATTCGGGAAAAGAATTGCACAAATTTGTATTTAATGGGTTAATGGCATAAATAAATCATGCCATGCGTGATTTACTTTGTGCAGTGCAGCAGCGAAGGTATATAAAACTGAATGATCAAAAGTACGAGTAAAAGTGTAACTACTGTAGAAACTGTTAACCAGATAGTTGGGAGGGGATTCCAGCGTACAAGTTGAATTTCATGTTTGTGGTTATTAAAAAGAAAGGAATATTGACTGACCAACTCAACTTTCCGATTTTGGCATTATGAGGGAAAGAAAGTAATGTCCTCTTATTGACATCCGAGTCTTTGAAGGTGATGTTTTGACTTTGTCCAAAGTGACAAAATCAGCAATGTCAACTGTCAAGAGCTGTTGAGCTCTTGTTTTGACATCTTGTGGCACATCTACATTTTCTGTTCGCTTCACCTTGGTTTTTTGGCCGACCTCAAGACGGGGTCTTGTAGTTGTACTTTGTTGCAGTGTTGAAGAGCATTAATGATATGCCAGGTTTGAAGTGGAGAAGCTTGGAGTCATCATATACTATTAATTCTATTGCGTCTGAATCGTCAGCTACAATGAATCTGTTAGCCTTTGCCTCATCACTGGAGACAATGTGTACCCGAAGAGTTGGGATGTATGGTTTTTGGTCTTTGAAGTGATCCTGAAGATTAGGCATCTGGGAAAATAACAAAGAATATTTATGTAAATTTGCAGGTACACCATTTGTTGGAAGTGTTTGCTATGATTTTAAGGAAGTGGTGAATGTGTTAATGTTAGTAATCAATGTCTAATGTTATTTGTCCTTTCTAGGTTTGTATTTATTACAGTATTTGGTGCGGGTAAAGTGGTATATTTTATTGCATAATTATGTATATGTCGAATTTGTTGTTTAGTGTTAAAAAGAGAAATGTGTTTACTTGAAATGTAATGAACATCAGTTACAAACTTTAACCTGTCTACTTTAAATTAAGCTTTGTTTGAAAGATTACATAGTTTCCAGTATATATTTCTTGATTTTAAAATTATCATCTAAACATGTGGTGTGGGTAATACTCTTTTGCCGAAATATGTCTTGACGGCTTCATTAACTAATTTTAGCTATTCTATTTTAAAGCGTGAATTTAAATTTGTTGTGTAACTTGAAACATTTTGGTTAAATAATTGAATAAAATAAAATAATAATGAAAAGTTTCACTCTGGAGTATAATGCAAGAAATCTTGCAAACCGCTTGCCATGGATTAAAGTTCTGAACTGAAACTAGTGGAAGAATTCGGGGGCTCGACGTTTCGATCTTAGCACTAACAGTAACAGTCACAGTAGCAGTAGTAGGACCTTTCTCAAAAGTAGAATTATAATTATTCTGCTTTTGAGAAAGGTCCTGCTACTTTATGCTGGGATCTTTTTCAAAGTCTTTGACGAATGTTTTGTAAGGATCGAAATGTTTTGTAGTCAATCTAATTATTTTTAGAAGAAGGAAATTGTACCTCCCTACCTTAGGCCTTCGGCTCGACCGCCCCACCCCCACCTTGGTTTCCACTACACGGCTTCCTTTTTGAAGTCGTGGGAAACCACTTGCACAAAGGTCGGCCGAATTCTCCTTACACTTACAAGGGAGGAATACAAACACCAGGCGGCGGACATCAACGAAAGAATCGCTGACGCTTACAAGACCTCCAGGGCGGAGATCGAGAGCCGATTCGACAATTCAAGGGAGCACCAAACAGCGACGGGCCTCTTCAACTCATTCGCACATTCAAGACCGCGAGGAGTCAAGAGGAAGCACACCAAGTAAGACGGCTACCCACCTGTGATTTTAAAACCAACGGTCCTTTTCAGGACCACCACACTTTCAAGAAAGAGAGAATTGCAACACTGTCTATCTGTTACCAACCCACTTACGATATATCCTCCCAAACAGGGAAACATATTGTAAACAAACCCTAACATGGCAAAACGCAAATTCCACAAATCTTGCAAAAAATCACAATACTCAGCCCAAAAAAGCATCCCCTCCCGCCACAGCTCCAACCCCAGAGCAATAATCAACCAGTCTACTGACTACCTTAGCGGAGAAAAGTGACAAATACATAACAAACCTATCCAATGTAACTCTTTCTCCAATTGAGAAAATTGCATTAGGAAAAGGTTTAAGTTATGTTCCAACTCCGTCTAAACCAACCAGGACAACTCTATTGAGTGACATAACCACATTCGAAAAACGAATGAGAACCGCATATATCATGCACCATAAACCTACTCTGAACCACCCGTTCAAACCCTCCTCTAACTGGCATCCAAAAACCACACCGAGCAATACGCTCAACAACTATTTGGAAGCCACGAAAGCCGAACTAGCCCATATTCGTCTGAGAAATCGGAAACTGAATATAACCAGGTTAGAAACCTCTGCTCTCCGCAACCTCAAAAACAACCCCGAAATCGTCATCAAACCCTATGACAAAGGGAGAGGAATTTGCATAACGAATCTATCCGATTATTTGCAAGTTGGATACAAGCACCTTGAATCCCAACATTACATGGAACTAAGTCAGGATATTACCCCTGCGACCATCAGCATGGTCCATTACACCCTGACTAAAATGTACAACCAGAATTATATTGATGTTCACACACTGACCTATCTGGACCCCTTGAAATACCACTGTACCTGCCCGACAATGTATTTTCTACCGAAAATACACAAACAGCCCCCAAACGGGCAACCCTTCGTCGGGAGACCAATCATAAGTGGTTGCTCAAGTCCAACGGCCAAAATATCAGAATATATTGATCACTTTCTCTTGCCCATAGTTACCGCACAACCAACCTATGTCCGTGACACGACGGACATTTTGCGAAAACTAGAAGAGAAAACCTTTCCCCAAAATATTCTGATTACGAGCATCGATGTGGTATCTATGTATACTAATATCCATCAAGAAGAGGCCATCCAATGCGTATGCAAAGCCCTCGACCGAACCAATTACTCCTATGGTATCACAAAACCACCTCTCAATTACATCCGAGAACTCCTGGAACTCATCCTCGGAAGAAACTGTTTCCAATTCGGGAACAAATTCTTCCTCCAGCAAATCGGTTGTGCAATGGGCTCAACAGCAAGCCCTGAGATATGTGATATCACCCTCCACGATTTCGAACAGAAAATCTTGAGAGAAGCAGAACACATCCTGACCTGGTGGCGATATAGAGATGACATCCTTGTCATCTACGACGGCGTTCTTGAGGACTTCCAAAACCTCATCAACCAAATGAACCGTATGCACCCCACTCTAAAATTCACCTACGAAGCCTCCACAACCTCCGTAAACTACCTGGACCTTACCATTTTCAAAGGTGATCGTTTCCGATCAACGGGTATACTGGACACCAAAGTCTACAGAAAACCCACGGAAACCTTCCAATACCTACATAGAAACTCTTCCCACCCCCACATGTATTCAACGCATTCATATACGGAGAATGTCTCCGATATGCAAGGAATACGAACAATCGGGAAGATTTCAAAAACACGGTCCAGACATTCACGGAAAAATTACTTGACAGAGGCTATACACAACCCGAGATCGAGCTTAACACAAGCAAAGTATCTCCCGAAAACCGATCCCAGTTGGTTCACAAACCCCTTACCAAAACCCCAACAACCAAACCACCCCTGGTGTTCAGCACCACCTACAACCCAGCGGTTAACCACCGTGACTTGCGACGAGCAATCAATAAGTATTGGCGGCACATCCAAAGCAATGAAAAAATCAGGGAGATATTCCCAAACCCACCCCTCATTGCTTACAAAAAAGCCAAAAATATACGGGAAATGATAATACGGGCAAAACTCCCCTTGCCTAAACAAACCCCCGTCCCAGACGATTCTGGTTTCGTTGAGGAACCAGATGAAACCCTGGACACGCTGCTCTCCTTACTAGAGGAGCAAGTCACCCAATAACCAACCTAACCGGTCACTCAAACCCAATCCAAACGGCACAACAAAAACCGAGATGAACGGATCTGCCAAGATCACTACTGCAACTGACGAGTGCCAAGAGGCACGAAAACATGTTCTTGCAACACCATGGGAGCTGCAAAGCGTCCCTAGTCTCATTACCCTTGCTAGCACCGCTCTGATCTTATGGCCTGCTATATTAACCAATCGTAGCCAATGCATATTGCAAGGTCCTTGCTTTATGGTTAAACCGGCTAAAACCCACTATGGAATATAGCAAAGAACACGGGAAGTGGTCCTAAAATGTTTCTGGCATTTTTTGTTCCACGGGTCACCAGAGAGGCAGCGTCACTGAATGGGAAAACACCATCCTCTTTACAATCTTTGACGAATGTTTTGTAAGGATCGAAATGTTTTGTAGTCAATCTAATTATTTTTTAATCGGTATACAAATGATGTGTCGTTAAAATTGTTAATAATTTGATAAATTATGCTTACGATGAATAACACACAAGTTGGTTGGAACATGGAGGAATAAGGAGAGAAGGAGTTACATCGAGCAGGACTCAAAGGTACACAGTCTGGTACCGCGAGCTGAAAAACAGCGGGCGGTCATTACCCGCGAGGCATTTCCTGACCGCAAAAGATAAGGGGCCCTGTAGTCCGCGCATGCGCAGCGGCGACCAGTCGTTCGGAACGATCGCGTCCATAACAAACATGGCGTCGTATTCGAAAGAAGACTTCGTGACCGGCTCAGATTTAAGTGATTTGAGTGATATATCAGAGGACGACCTTGATATAAATGACGTTTTAGGTACATGGGATGAGTCGGAGGACGACAACAGCATTTACTGTGTCTGTGGTAAACCATCAACCACCGAAATGATCGCTTGTGACGACGATCAATGTACGGTGATTTGGTGGCACTACGAGTACGATTGCGCCGGCGTCACCGAGGAGACGATTCCTGATACTTGGCTTTGCCAACGGTGCCGTCCTTCGGGATCTAGAGGCGGTCCAGGTAAAATGATTATTCTATCAATATTGGAGTGCTGCAGCAAAAGTTTAATGCAATAATGATATAGAATCACTGAAAAAATTCCTGACAAGTTTAAGGAGTTGGCCCCTAACCGGCCCTGTATTTGTATTATTAGTAATTAGTAATAATTACTCAACTTACTACTGAGTACTGTGCTGTTTTAAAATATTTTTGGAAGAAGAGTGCGAATAGAAATCATTTTTATAAGGTCTCCGGGTTTTGTATGGAAGCGATACGTTGATGACACCTTTGTCATTGCACCGCTTGACCGGACCGACCAGCTGCTCTCCCACCTGAACAGTCTCCGGCCCACCATACGCTTCACTGTCGAGTTGGAGGTAGACAACACCATCGCCTTCCTGGACACTCTGGTCCACAGGGAGACCGATGGCAGCCTAACTACAACAGTGTACCGTAAGCCCACGCACACTGACCAGTACTTGGCTTACGACTCCCACCATCCCGAGTCTGTTAAGCGCGGAGTGGCCAAGTGCCTCTTTGACCGTGCGTCGCGGTTGGTGACCAAACCGCGATGTACGGCCTCAGAGAAACGTCATGTGCACGCTGCCCTAACAGCGAACGGGTACCCTACCCCCTTCATCCGTCGTTCATCCAGACCCAAGGTGAACGCCGATACGGAGCGGGTTGAGTACAAATCGTTCGCTGTACTCCCCTTCATGGACGGAGTCTCCGGACAGTTGAGGGACACGGTATCCGTACCGTGTTTCGTTCCTCCACCACCCTGAGGAACCACCTCGTCCATCCCAAGGACCCTGTCCCCCCGGGAAGACGCGGAGGTGTTGTCTACGAGATCCCGTGTGGCGAGTGCGACCAGGTATACATCGGCGAAACCGGCAGGCCCATCGGAGAGAGGATCAAAGAGCACCAACGCGACGTGAGACTCTCCCGTGTGGACGGATCGGCGGTAGCGGAACACGCCCAGGAAGCTGGTCACCGGCCCAATTGGGACGATGTGCGGTGTATCGACCACGAACCGCATTGGTACACCAGACGCGTCAAGGAGGCCATCCATATCCGACTTCGGCATAATAACATCAATCGAGACGGCGGTGTTGACATCCCCGGTTTCTGGCTCCCCACCATCCGTCGCCACGACCGCCGGCCCACCACGGGCAGGCCCGCGCGCCAAACCGCACGGTCACCACTACGACGTCCGCAAACCGGCACACAGGAACCGACGGAGCGGATATAAACGGACGCCGCAGCGCACTTTCTTCAGTTGCCTGATGAAAGTTAGCAGTTAGCAACCGAAACGTCGCTTCTAGCAACGATACATCGCGTGACTTTGATCACCTCTCTAATTGTTTATAATTATTTTATTGCAACATATGTCGGCGAAACTAGAAACAGCCTAAAGAAACGACTCTATATGGTCACAGATCTACCATCAACACCAAGCGACACCTGTAGGTCATCACTTCAATCTCCCTTATCATTCCATTCTTGACATATGTCTATACAGGGCATAGAATATCTTGGCCATCGGAAAGATGCTGTCCACCTCAGCAGGGCAAAACTGTGAATTAAGCGTCTCCACACTATACAACCTCATAAATACTCAGGAAGGGAATGACTAATCCTCACCTAATTAACACCTCTTTTCTTCATCTTCCCTGTACCTTTCTCCTTTGATCCTCCCCACGCCCTTTTGTTTGTTTCCCCCAATCTCCCCTGCCTCAGCCTGAGTGCATCTGCATCCCACTCCCATTCCCTTTTATCCTTCCTCTGTCATGTGTGTCAGGGCTTTCCTTCCCCTGACTGTCTATGTTTGTCCTTCTCACTTTGCCTTTGAGTACTGGTAGGATCGAACGTCAGGCCCTTTTTGATATTTTTGATATTTTTTTTGTAGGGTGATATCTCTTCAAGTGTATAATCGTTTGCTGTGTATTTTTTTCCGTTGGTCGTAACACTTTTTTCCATAGTGTTTATGGAGTTCTCACCTTAGACGTCCAACAAAGTCATAACATAAATAATTTAGCGGAACACTGCCGGCCACACATAGTTTTATAGATTAAATTTTATATCGAGTAACACACAGGACCTAGGACTCAGACGACGTAGCACAATCAAGTGTTACATTTATAGTACTACTACTAGTACTTGTCGCGGCCGCCCTGCCTCTCCAGGTCAGCCCCCAGAGGGCGCACTTGTTTTTCAGACCAATGACCCGATGACCCCGACGCCCAGTCACACAGCTCCCAGCCATTGTTTTGACCTCAGTTTCTCCCCGTTTTTCGTCACCTTCTCGACCCACTAGAACCTCCGCCATTCCCCAGAACTCCCAGTTACTTGTTTAGCCCGACCCTATCGCACTGTCATGTAAGTCTTGTCTTCCTTTTTGTGCAGTTCCGTCCACTATTTCGTCCTTGTTCGTTCACGTGTTTAGGCTTATGTACCGTTATAGACTTTAGTGTAACGTTATATCTTCTCCCTTTAGGATTCTCCTGCCCTTCGGCTGTCTTTCCTCCTCCCCTCTCCCTAGATGGACTCACGATTTCTTTCCCTACTCCGCTCCTTGCTTACTCCTTCACCTGTTCTCTTTACTTTCCGCTATAACCTCCCTAAGACTGTGTTTTCTCTACTTCTCTCTGTGATTTGATTCGGAGCGATCCCTGTACTTTTCGTCGTACCCGGAACTCCCTCGACCGTCAGGCTGGAGCGATCCCTGTATTTAAGGCTTTTCTTGTTTTCCCCATTTCTCACCCTCTTCTTCTTAGATTTGTGGTCCTTTGTAGTGTCTCATCTTTCTGTTGTTCGTCTTGACTTATTTTGTGATTCTGTGTGCTATTTTTCTACAGTTCACCGTACATTAAATTGAGTGTTTGGATACCAAAGCCCTGTCCTCTGGCCATTCATTCATTTGGTGTACTGGTTGTCACTCTCTGGCCCAACCCGAACTACCGTTCCCTGAACTACGTTTGGGCACAAGCCAGAACAGTGAAATGACACCGATCAACACAAAGATTCTCAACAAGTCAACTGGAGACATCTGAACGCCCAGATCCAGATATCACACACAATGGCAACATCGGAGACACAACTCCCTGTGGCAGACCCTGCTGTCACGAAGCTACACGCCGAAGTTCAAGCCAAGGAACAAGAGCTGAATCACAGGTGGGGAAACACTAAGCAGTTCCTCGAGACCCTTAGCAACCTACCAGACCAAGAAGAGGCTGTGCGCCACACATTGGCCGCCACCCGATCTGCCCTCCAAGCCTACACAGAGGCTTCACAACAACTGGACAGGCTGTACTTAGCAGACCCATGCTTCAAGGATCGTGCAGTCCAAACGAGAACAGCATTCCTGGAACACTGTAACCTTACGAACAGCGCCATCGTCAGGGCAACAGAGAGAGCTTGCTCTCTTGCAATGGAGACCATGTCGAATACGTCAAGACGCTCCAGAGCCTCATCAGGAAGCTCCAAAGCATCTTCCGCAGCCATTAGGGCCCAGGCCCTAGCCTCCGCCGCAGCCGCTGCTGAGAATGCAGCATTCGAAGAAGTTATCGCTGCTAAGGAACTCGAACGTGCAAAACAGGAAGCTCAACATGCCCTAGAACAGCAGACCACAAGAGCGGTTGCCGACGCCGACCTCAGAGTGCTAAGAGCCAAACAAGCTGCAGCGGTGGAAATGGCTAGATCCAAAGCCATCCTGGAAGCAGAGCAGGAAGAGCATGCAATGCTCACAACGACACCCGAACAGTCTGCGAACGACCACGCTCAGAGCTTCTGCGCGAGATCAGATGCTAACCCTAGCCCCCCTGCCCCATACCAGCTACATCTACGAGCCACTGCGCCCCCATATCAACCGACGTGCACACACAGTGCAGCTACGCCCTCCACCGAGCAGACCGAGAGAGACCAGTCTAGCCCACCTGGAACTACGACGGGTGCTGCATGCGAGAATCAGCTGGTCGCCCTGACGAAAGAAATCAGCGACACACTAGCCCGGCAGAGACAGCCAGCCCACGAGCCAGACATATACGGAGGCAATCCCATCATGTTCCAGCCCTGGAGAGCTTCTTTCCAGACCATGATCGACCAGGCACAAACCCCAGCCACCCAGAAGCTGGCGTTTCTCGCCAAGTACACAAAGGGCGAGGTGAGAGACCTTGTCCATCGTTTCCGACACCGCTACGTCTCCAACCCTGAGGTCGCCTACGAGGAGGCGTGGAAGGAGCTGGAAGAGAGATTCGGAAACAAATCGAAGATCGCAGCCGAGATCATCCAGAAGCTGACTGCCTGCCCCAGAATCAAGCCAGACGAGCACCGGAAACTACTAGACTTCGCAGACTCCTGCATAGATGCAGCTGCCCAGATGAACGACCTCCCTGGGCTCAACGTGTTGAATTATCCATTCAACCTCCACCCACTGCTAGAGAAGCTTCCCTCCCATATTCACAACAGGTGGCGGGAATACGTCACCACCTACAAGACGAACCACGATTCCTACCCACCGTTCCAAGTGCTTGCAAAGTTCCTCAGGGAAAGAGCTAAAACGTGTAACGACCCAGACCTCTACCCACCGAGCAGTGCCACTTGCAGACCACCTGAAAGGAAGCCTGGCGCCATGCCAACAAGCAGACCTCCTCTCCGTGTGATGGCAACCAAAGGTACTCCACCCCCACAACAGAAACCACATTCGACTACACGGTGTACCTTCCATGACATGCCTGGCCATGATCTCTCTGAGTGCATCGCATTTGGAAGAAAACCGATGGCAGAGAGGACACAATTCTGCAGAGAAAAGGGCTTGTGCTTCAAGTGCAGCCAGAGGCACATAGTGAAAGATTGCCAGACCAACGTGAAGTGCAAGAAGTGCGACAGCGAGTCGCACGCTTCCTTCATGCATCCCCCCACCAGATGGAACGGCGGGGAGCAAGAAGACAAGCCCAACGAGGGAACAGACAGGAAGAAAGGAGCCACTCCGGAAGCCAACACAAAGTGTACCAGATACACATCGTGCATCAAGGCACGATCATGCTCCAAAATAGTCCTCGTGAAGGTGTACCACCAGAGCAATCCGTCCATATATGCAGAAGCTTACGCTGTCCTTGATGACCAGTCAAATGCATGCCTCGGAGACCCCAAGCTCTTCGAACGACTTAACCTTCATGGCCCATCCTACGACTACGAACTGTCGACCTGTGGAGGTCGACAAATTCTCACCGAAGGTAGACGAGCACAAGGGCTAATCATGGAGTCCTTGGACGGTTACAAGGAGCGTCTGCCGACTATCATAGAGAACGAGAATATCCCGAGCGACAGGGACGAGCTCCCATCACCAGACCTCTGCAAGAACTTCCCCCACCTCGAACAGGTCGCCAACATGATCCCCAGTCCCAGAGACGACGTGGACATCCTCTTACTCATCGGTCGGAGCTGTCCAGAACCACTCAAGGTGCGAGAATCAAGGAACGGAGCCAGAGGCACTCCATGGGCTCAGCGCACGAACATGGGCTGGACCGTATCTGGCCGCATGTGCTCTAACAGCATCAAAGACCGAGAACACGTCCTAGCCAATCGTACGATCCTGGCGCAAACAACCCCTCCTCTGGTTCACAGCGACACCTGCCACAATCTATCTGACCACTTTCCCGCTTGCCAAAGCCACACCACCATGAAGGACATCGTAAACGTCCCTCAAAGCACACCGAGCAGCGTTTATGCAGAAGCACCCAACGACAACGACACTGCACCTTCAGTTGAAGACCAACGCTTCCTGAAGATCATGAACGAGAACGCCCATACTAACCTCAAAGGAAACCTGGAATTCCCACTCCCGTTCAAGAAAACTCCAACCTACCTCCCGAACAACCGATGTCAGGCTGAGGCCCGACTGAACAATCTTCGTCGAACACTAACTCGCAAGCCCGAGTTGATGAACGAGTACCGAGCCTTCATGGGCAAGATCCTGGACAAGAATCATGCGTCGCCCATACCAGTCGAGGAACCCCCTGCCCCTGCAGGGACTGTGTGGTACTTACCTCACTTTCCAGTACGCCACCCTAAGAAGACAAGCATCAGAGTCGTCTTCGATTCAAGTGCAGAATTCAGCGGCGTCTCGCTCAACAAGGCCCTACTTCAAGGGCCAGATCAGATGAATAGCCTTCTTGGCATACTCCTTCGGTTCAGGGTTGGTCAAGTTGCGGTCATGGGAGACGTGGAACAAATGTTTCATAACTTCCATGTCAACCCCGAACATCGAGACTACCTACGCTTCCTATGGTTCAGAGACAACAACCCAGAAATGCCGATAGTCGACCACCGTATGAAAGTCCACATGTTTGGAAACATCTCCTCTCCGGCTATAGCTACATTCGGCATCAGAATGGCAGTTACAGACGTCAGTCCCCCATGCGAAGACGATGTGACAGATTTTGTCTGTCGCGACTTCTACGTCGACGACGGGCTAACCTCCCAACCAGATGCAGATGCAGCCATCAGCCTCATAAGACGCACTCGAGTTGCCCTCGCCAGGAAGAAGCTTCGATTCCACAAGATAGTTTCCAACAGCAAGAAAGTAATGAACGAACTACCTGAAGAGTCCCGAGCGAAAGACCTACAACAGCTCGACCTGAACCATGACACACTCCCTACCCAGAGATCTCTTGGTGTACTCTGGTCCCTAGAGCAGGATGCCTTCACCTTCATAGTTGACCTGCCAGAGAAACCATTCTCCAGAAGAGGAGTACTTTCAATCGCTAGCTCTATCTTCGACCCACTGGGCTTTGTGACACCTGTGACCATCGAAGGGAAACTCATCCTTCGCGAACTCACAGCAGAGATGAAAGAGGAGACTAACATCCCCAAAGACGTGTGGGACAGGCCGCTGCCAGAGAGACACCTGCCTCGTTGGAACCGCTGGCGAGAGTCCTTACACAAGCTCCAGGATGTCCAGGTTCAGAGATGTTACGAACCACAGCACTTCGGCAAAGTGAAGAGAAGAGAAGTCCACATCTTCTGCGACGCCAGTCAACTGGCCATAGGAGCAGTAGCTTACCTACGACTGCTTAACGAACGTGACGAACCACACGTCTCCCTACTTCTGGCGAAAGCAAAGGTTAACCCCTTACATGCCGTCTCCATCCCTCGCCTAGAACTCTGCGCAGCCGTCCTAGCAACGAGACTGTCACAGACACTCAAGACTGAGTTGCGAGACCGAGTTGCGATCGATAGCACCAGCTTCTACTCGGATAGTAAGGTAGTCCTTGGCTACATAGCTAACGAGTCCAAGCGTTTCCACGTCTACGTAGCCAACAGGGTCCACAAGATCCACATGGCTTCGAACCCGAATCAATGGCACCACATCCCTACATGGCAGAACCCTGCGGATCTCGCTTCCCGAACCGTTTCTGCAGGGGAACTGAACGACACACGCTGGTTCCTTGGACCCAAACTGCTTTGGCAACCGGAACTCTCCTCGACAGAAACTGTGGCTACGAATACCCTCGATCAATCACTGAACGAGAACGACCCCGAAGTTCGCCGGGTTGCAACAAAAGCAACAGTCACCGGAGAAGAAGCTGCCATCCAAAGGGCAGCAGGAGCCGATTCCTCCCTCGCCCCAGAAAGATTTTCCCGGTTCTCCTCCTGGATGTCGCTCCAACGAGCCGTCGGCTCACTGATCCGTAAGGTACAGATCTTCAAAGCAGCCAAGGATTCAACTGCAGCCTCTACACCTGAAGAAAAACCGAAAGAGCTGTCAGTACTAACAGTCTCCCAGCTTCACCAAGCAGAAATCATTATCCTTAAGGCTGTCCAGAATCACTCCTTCAGCGAAGAGATCCAAGCACTAAAGAATGCTCGGACCAACCAGACTGCGACTATCAATAAGAAGAGCCCACTCTCGAAGTTGAACCCTTTCCTCGACGGCAACGGGATCCTCAGAGTGGGAGGAAGGCTAAAACGTTCCGAGATGGATCTAGCCACTCGACACCCAATCGTCCTTCCTAAGGACAGTCACGTCTCCAATTTGTTGGCCTGCCACTACCATTGCCGAGTACAGCATCAAGGCCGTCAGCTGACGCTAGGAGCCATAAGATCGGCAGGTCTATGGATCATCGGAGCCAACCGACTCGTCAGGAGCATCATCAACCGATGCACAACTTGCCGAAAGCTGAGACAGAAACCGCTAACCCAAGTCATGGCTGACTTACCTGAAGACAGAGTTACGGCAAGCCCTCCCTTCACAAACGTCGGCATCGACGTCTTTGGGCCGTGGACTGTCGTGACCAGAAGAACCAGAGGTGGAACGTCCGACTCGAAAAGATGGGCCGTCATATTCACCTGTCTGTACAGCAGAGCTATCCATACTGAAGTAATCGAATCTATGGACACTTCCGCATTCATATCCGCACTACGCAGATTCGTGGCTATAAGAGGCCCAGTCTCCAAGTTGAGGTGCGACCACGGCACCAACTTCATCGGCGCTAAGAATGAGCTCAGCGACGCCCTCTACGAGATGGACCAAGATAGAGTGGCATCCTACCTGTCATCCCAACAATGCCAGTGGGAGTTCAATCCTCCCCACGCTTCACACTTCGGCGGCGTCTGGGAACGCCAGATCGGCTCCGTCAGACGAGTTCTCGACGCCATGTTCCTTCAGCTCGGCAAACACCAGCTGACCCACGAAGTGCTCACCACCTTCTTGGCTGAGGCGTGCTCCATAGTCAACTCCCGCCCACTCAGTACCGTCCCGTCTGATGCCGACGACCCTCAAGCCATCACCCCTTTCATGCTGCTCACCCTTAAGCCACAGCAGCCATCGCCACTTCCAGGCAACTTCACGAAGGAGGACCTGTACGGACGCAGACGCTGGCGTCGCGTTCAGTACCTCGCCGACCAATTCTGGGTCAGATGGAGGAGGGAATACGTCCAGAGCCTACAACCTAGACGGAAATGGTCTACGGTGCAACCCGACCTCGACAAAGGCGACGTCGTCCTCCTACGAGACAAGGAGCTACCCAGGTGCCAGTGGCCCCTCGCGCGTGTTTCAGAAGTCTACCCAAGCCAAGATGGCAGAGTCCGCAAGGCCGACGTCGCAGTCTGCAGAGGAGGAAGCCGACACACCTACTCGAGACCAATCTCGGAGCTTATCCTCATCGAGAAGGCATCTACTCAAGATTAAAGAACTTGGACTGTATCAGTCTCTTACCTATACGTTCTACTTATCCTTAGAAATTCTAGTTTCTTTTTTAGTAAAAATCCTTTGTATTTTTAGACGGGGAGTGTCGCGGCCGCCCTGCCTCTCCAGGTCAGCCCCCAGAGGGCGCACTTGTTTTTCAGACCAATGACCCGATGACCCCGACGCCCAGTCACACAGCTCCCAGCCATTGTTTTGACCTCAGTTTCTCCCCGTTTTTCGTCACCTTCTCGACCCACTAGAACCTCCGCCATTCCCCAGAACTCCCAGTTACTTGTTTAGCCCGACCCTATCGCACTGTCATGTAAGTCTTGTCTTCCTTTTTGTGCAGTTCCGTCCACTATTTCGTCCTTGTTCGTTCACGTGTTTAGGCTTATGTACCGTTATAGACTTTAGTGTAACGTTATATCTTCTCCCTTTAGGATTCTCCTGCCCTTCGGCTGTCTTTCCTCCTCCCCTCTCCCTAGATGGACTCACGATTTCTTTCCCTACTCCGCTCCTTGCTTACTCCTTCACCTGTTCTCTTTACTTTCCGCTATAACCTCCCTAAGACTGTGTTTTCTCTACTTCTCTCTGTGATTTGATTCGGAGCGATCCCTGTACTTTTCGTCGTACCCGGAACTCCCTCGACCGTCAGGCTGGAGCGATCCCTGTATTTAAGGCTTTTCTTGTTTTCCCCATTTCTCACCCTCTTCTTCTTAGATTTGTGGTCCTTTGTAGTGTCTCATCTTTCTGTTGTTCGTCTTGACTTATTTTGTGATTCTGTGTGCTATTTTTCTACAGTTCACCGTACATTAAATTGAGTGTTTGGATACCAAAGCCCTGTCCTCTGGCCATTCATTCATTTGGTGTACTGGTTGTCACTCTCTGGCCCAACCCGAACTACCGTTCCCTGAACTACGTTTGGGCACAAGCCAGAACAGTACTAGTACAGTAGTAGTAGTACTGAGTTCGGCAAAGAGCAGAATGCCCTATTATGCCCAAATCCTCTTGTTTTCCCTCGCCTGTATTTTTAGTTGTTTTACTCTGTTCGAGTTTTGATTTCATGTTTTCTGTATAGCTTTTGATTGACTTTTGTTTTAATTCCATATGTTTGCTATTTTGCTAACAATGTCTTATCCTAGGTTTCATCGGTTTATTTGTCCAGATTTTTTTTGGAGCGAATCCAGGTTACATTGGCCTACAAGTAAATGAATTTCTCCGTGAACTAACTTTGATTTTCTCTCAATGGATGTCATTCAACTATTTCATAAAATGATATAGCAGGGAATCCAGGATTTTGGTCAGGCCCATCAGGTTTTCCCCACGGTATAGTGATGATTTACAGTACTGTCTATACTGATTGCACAAGAATGCTCCTGTGACAGCTATATACTGTACATGTACATGTACTGTATAGTACGTGTATTGCAATGGTTGCACACAGTTCACTATGCGTTTCTACCGTACCATGGAGGCTACCAAGGTAGGCTCTGGCATTCTGTGAAAGTGTCATGTTTCAACTCCTGGCTCCACCAGTTGTAGTTGCAACGCCCCAGGGAACCATTTAGGACTGGACCAGGCACTGTTTCTACTCTGTGGCCTTATCGGAGCCATTATGGTCAGCACACAAACAGTTCCAGCTCTAGACAGAGCGTTGGTCAGCCTGGTGTAAATCAATGTATAAGAAAGTAAATGCTTGCGGTTGCAAGTCCCGAAAGTAAAGAGCAGCCAAAGTCTAAAAAAATTTCAGAAATGGTACAGAAGGGCACGGTGAAACAATTCCTCGGAAAAGTGAGGTATGGTGATTTGCATAGCACTGAACTGGTGACTATCTCTTGGTACATGACGGTGGAAATTATAACATTGGCCTGGTAGCAGCAGCCTTTCAACATCAACAAAATCGACACAGGATGACCATCACGAGAATCAAGCTGTACTTCATTATTACGATATTTTGTTGATGATTCATCGACCATCTGATGAATAGGTAGGTACATTTCACCATGATTTATACATTTTAATTAAATTTGCCGGGAATGTTTTTTTGGACAATTGATTGTGCTTTCTCAGACTTCCAAAGATTAAAGGTGGTTTCGGTGTAGCCTGAGAAAATAACGCAGATTTCTTGTTATGGTGACTGGTGATTTTTTACCGAAATTTATTGTGGCTTTACACGGCACAAACATTTCATTCATTGCAACTTACTGTTTCAATGATGGGTATGGTCATTAAAATAACTACCGGTAACTAAAATAACTTGAAACTGGTGTGAGGACATAGGGATCTTGAATTAAATGTTTGCATTGTAAAAAAAAAAATATATGTAGGCCTATATACAAGATGCAAAATATAGACCTACATGTCAGACTCCCCTCTTTCATAAGATTGTGTTGAAATTGATTCCATCTTATTCCGAAATATTCTTTATCAGGATGGACACTCAACATGGAGATAACGTGGTGTTAAGCGACGAGTCAACAGACACCGAACCTTTGAACTGTCCTGGAACCATTGGATTGCAGCTTTCTTGAGTACATGCCGTGCATATCGTCAACACCACAAAAAAACGAGATTTAAATAGTGCCTGATGAGATATCTCCGATTTCAAAAACGACACCACTCCCAACATCGTATATTGACCCACTTGACAGTTTGCGAAAAACCTGCTGTAAACTTGAATGCTTGAAAACCCTGTCACCACTCCACATTGAATTATGTGACATCACATTCAAAGACAAAGTGGCACTAAACAAAGACAGTACATACTTGATAGCATAAGAGACAAAAGTACCATTACAACGACTCTGACAGGAAAATCAGCTTTTAAGATGCGAACGTGAGTATGAAAAGTGAACCCAAAGAATTTACCATGGGAACTCCAGCAGAGGAAGCATGCAAGAAAAGACCACGGAGGCAATTGCGTGGATGCAATATTTGTTTGAACGAATAGGCGACTGGATGCCTCACAAGACACGAGTTCACTTGCTACCTTCAAATACAAAAAAAGTCTCTTTATGAAAGGATGCTCAGGGAATTCGATGACAGAGGAATATCCAAGACAATTTCCTATGAGCACTTCACATCTGTACGGGCAGACCATCTGTCTCAATTCATCATTGCTAAGGTATGTACATGTATAAGAGTTTTCAAGTGAGATCATTGTCAAACCATTTTTATTTCTGATTCTATATCAGTGGATAAAACCCATGCATCTTTATTTCCATGCACATGCCGTTTGCCATTTGAGCCTTATTGCGGATGCATTAAAATACAGGTTGAAACAATGACACAAAATATGGAGAATAAACACCATCGAAATAGGCCTCCAAGTCTCATGATACAATATTATTATCAATATCAGTCATTATCTGTAATTTAAAAGCTACAAGTTCAATTTATGGGCACGAGCATGTGTTGGACATACAAGATAAATACATTTATTGAAGTCCCTCTCAGGTGGTTTATGTGAAATCCATTCTCGTGTTTGTAACATCTATTAACGGCTGAAGTATGTAACTCACTGAACATTTCCATGACTCATTTATGTTTTTCAGAGATCTGAGTTCACTGAATGCACCATTTGCATAAACCCGAAGGAGAGGAGGAGCAAGGCACTCACTGATAATGAGCATAAATATGTCACAGACATGGTGGCCTAGCATAACAAGACCGTCGAGTAAGTTGAGCATGAAGGTTCAACTTCACCGCGTACATGTTACGACCAATGGAAACATGTATGCGCTTGAGCATCCAGCAACAAAACTCATGTTTATTTCAATCTCTGCTTTATTTCAATATACAGTCTGTATGTTTTCTCTTTCAGCCTTTACATTAACAAGTGGATAGACAAATAATCATTCCTGTGCAAATCATTTCTGTCCCGTAGAAAGGAGCGAAAAGAATACCAGAAGGCGAGAGAGAAAGCCCGGCAACAACCTGAAGACTTGACGGCCATCATCATAGACGGAATGGACCAGTCCAAAACCGATCTTCCCCACTTCATCAAGCGTGACAAAGGATCGGTTCATTTGGCAGGACTGCCAGTGTAGCGTTTCATTACAGACATTGATTATATTTCCTTATATGCATTTTCCTCTGTTACTTTTTTCAATATATCCTTATTTCCACATAAGACACCGTGTAATTGTTTTGCCACATGTCCACCATTTCATTCGAGCCACATCACTTTTCTTATACACATGTACATATACATATGCACTGTCTTGTACATCAATAAAATACTGTACCGCCATCTCAGCCCAAGAGTAAATTAGTGTGTTCATTCCCCTTAACACTAAACCAGTACATGTCACAGGTAACTACGTGTACAATATAGTCTATAGGTTCTGCGATGAGATCCCGCACGTATCATTGTGTGCAAGAATGGAAACATTGGTCATTACGCAACCATGCATGTGTACTGTTCATATACATGTACGTCCATATATACCGGTACACATTTAGACGTACATGTGTAATTGGGGGGGGGGGGTTGATGGCAATCGATCAGCCTTTAAATTGCATGGTAAATGAGATTTTAAGGTTTTTCATGGTGAGAATAGCAAGAGTACAGTACTAATAGTAATACTAATAGTAATAGGTTTGCGGTGACACCATGTCAATTCTCTCTTGTGAGTATTGTGGCGCAACAGCGGGTAGGACTGTTGGTAGTTTGTAGTGTAAAAACCCCTGTATATAGTGGAGTCGTCCGGTCACGGGATCGCAGGCTGGGTGCCTGAGAGTGGCTGGACGAGGGAATAGGATATAGTGTGCAGCGAGTGCATGCATGGGGCAGAGCGAAGTTCGGAGTGATTCCGACAAGTTGGCCTAAGCGAAGTTCGGAGTGATTCCGAGAAGTGGTCGAAACCCTATCACTGTGGAGGCACGGGCGTCTGGTCAACGTCAGAGATAAGTGGTAAGTGCTTGGAAGTTTGTGTTGTCTACACCCTTTCATTTGACCTTTGTGTTGGGCATTTAAAGTAAATGGCCCGTTTGTACTGCGTTTTGTGTGCAGAGAATGTTGTTTAAGGGGCCCGTGTGACTGAATGTGCGTCTTGCGGGAAGTTTTGGGCCCAAGTTGGGGGAATAATCGAGTGGGTTTATTCTTGTGTACTGCATGTACTGGTTGAGCGGAAAGGCTGTGGTCGAGTTACTGGACACGCTGAGTGGGAGAGTGACTCTGAAGCCGGCCCCTCAGAATAGCCCCTCATTGAGGTGCTGGTAGCCCCTCAGAATAGCCCCTCATTGAGGTGCTGGTAGCCCCTAAAAGTGGTCCCTCAGAATAGCCCCTCGTTGAGGTGCTGGTAGCCCCTCAGAATAGCCCCTCATTGAGGTGCTGGTAGCCCCTCAAAGTGGTCCCTCGGAATAGCCCCTCATTGAGGTGCTGGTAGCCCCTCAAAGTGGTCCCTCAGAATAGCCCCTCATTGAGGTGCTGGTAGCCCCTCAGAATAGCCCCTCATTGAGGTGCTGGTAGCCCCTCAAAGTGGTCCCTCAGAATAGCCCCTCGTTGAGGTGCTGGTAGCCCCTCAAAGTGGCCTTTCAAAGTAGCCCCTCATTGAGGTGCCGTGGTTCGGGGTGAAGTGTTTTATAGTAGTTGCAAAGAAAGATTAGCCCCTCATCTGGAGATCTGTAAATACATGTAATTGTTTTATTGTTATAGACTAATAAATAGTTTGGCTGTGTTTGCATAGTAAAAGAGAAAGTGTTCCGAGTTCCTTCCATCCTGAGTCCAACTCGTCTGATTTATAGGAGATCCAAAGGCAACTGACTGCAATTAAGGGGACGGTATACTTCCATCCCAACGGAACCGTTCCTAGCCGCTCAGGGACTTCCGGTTTATAGAGGCCGTCCGGCACGCACTCCTTTACCCCTCATAGGAGAGGAGCTGGTGCGCCACAAATTGGTGTCAGAAGTGGGATTCCTTGGTTGTTGGAGTTGCCTGGATTTCCTCTGGTTTGTTAGTGGATGAGTTGACAGGATGAGTGCGGGTAAGCGAATGGAAGGAGACCTTGAAAGGTCTAGAATGGAGATTCAGCTTCTCCAGTGGGAAAAGGCTCAGCAAGCTACGCGGATTGCGAAGCTTGAAGCTAGCCTGCAGCAGGCTAATGACCCCAAGGAGAGTCCTGTTGACAGGGCTGAAGGGGATATGCGAGACTCCAGTAGGCACGTTAGGGTGGATTCGGGAGTTGAGTTCAAACTTCAAAAGCCTGACCTGACTGAGCTACATGGAGAGACTTCCGGGTACACCTCTTTGTAGGTGCCACCATCAGCCAGGGACGTCAAGGTTTCACCAAACCCTTTTGGTAGAGGTGTTGAGTCCGGTGTGTTAGATTGGTCACCCCCTTGGAAGGGCAGTGATGTTTCCACCCCTGCACCCATGGCTAAGGGGAGGATTGATAATGAGGGTCCAAGAGGTGGGAATGTGTCCACCGAAGAAAGGGATTCTATCAGTGCCAAGCAGTTGCATAGCGATTTGATGAGTTTCCTGACACGGCCACCGACAGAGGTCAGCAGAGTTCCCACCCAGAATTCGGGTGCAGAAAGGGCTGGACCTTGGAGGTTGGGGAGAGATGTCAGAGTGGTAGGGGAAGATGAGCTAGGGGAGCGAGCCTCGCAGGCTCCTCGACGCCCAAATATTGTCCCAGACCGCTATAGTGGAAAGATTTTGTGGGACGAGTATTTTGGACACTTTGAGAGTTGCCGGGTAGTAAATAGATGGGATGACGCCCAGGCTGCTGGATATCTGTCCGCCAGTCTGCAGGGGGATGCTCTTCGCATTCTCAAAGACAATGTTCAACAAGGGCGCAGACCTAGCTATCCCGAGCTTGTGAAATTGCTGTCTAGGCGTTTCGGCCCTGGTCAGCAGGCCGAGAATTTCTTGGTTGAGCTGAGGCATAGAAGACAGAAACCTGAAGAGACGATTCGAGAATTGGGGCAAGCGGTTCATGAGTTGTCGGTGAAAGCGTATCCCGAGATTCCTGAAGAATCAAGGAGTCGCCTTGAAAAGAATCACTTCATTGATGCTATTGCTAGCCAGTCAATCCGGGAGGGCATATATCGTGCCCGGCCCAAAGATTTGTCTGGTGCCATCGAAGCGGCACTGGAGACCGAGAATTTTGAGAGAGTGGAGGCTCACCGCACGCTGGAGAGGCCTTCCAAATTTGCACGGGTCACCGACCGAGAGACAGAAGAGAGGCTTCAAGTTGTTGAAAAGGCCATAAATCAACAGTCGAGAAGTGTTGGTAACTTGACTCAGCAGCTTGAAAAGGTTGTACATCTGTTAACCTCTCAACAAGTCACGCCGGTACCTGGTGAGGTATCGGGTCTGCCTCCGAAATCGCCTCCTGCTAGGAAGCGATCTAAGGCGGAAATAAGGTGTTTCAATTGTGGTAAGATGGGACACTTCGCATGGGAGTGTAAGGAGCCCAGATCCAAGAATTTCCGACCGCAGGGAAACGGCTCCCAGCCGACCGGAGGGTCCCCGGAAAGGCTGAATGGTGTCAAGGGCCCAACGGAAAAAGGAAATTAGAGGGTGGTGATGAGGAGCATGTGGTGTCGATTCCCAAACAGGGTTTGTTTGTTGAGGGGATCGTGAGGTCCACTAGTTGCAGATTTCTGATAGATACCGGCTCCACAGATACATTGATTAGCACCACCGTCTACCATCAAATTCCAAAGGAACAGAGACCTGTCCTTGAAGATTGTGAATTCGGGGTTTGTCAGGCAGACGGCACACCACTTCGCACACTGGGAACAGCCTGGGTTGAGCTTAAGATCGGGAAGACAGCATATCCCGTGAAAGCAATATTTGTGGACATTCCTCTTCCTGCAATGTTGGGAATGGATTGGTTGCTACCAACTGGGGGTAGTTTGAACTTCCGAAGCATGGAGTTGACTTTGAATCAGGAGCGAATCAGATGCACTAGTAGTGCAGGTGAATCGTTGGTTTGCCGTGTTGTTGTCACAGAGACTACAGTAATACCTGCGGGGCATGAGGCCATGGTGGTCGGAGCAATTAGTAGGTCTGAAGGGTTGGCTGGTCCCATGATTGTGGAGCCAGTAGAAGGCGGCGGGGAACTCGCCCAGAGGGGCCTGGTGTTGGCAAGGGCCCTGATTGAGGCGCCTACTGAGGTGGTGCCCGTCAGGGTGCTGAACCCTTGTAAGGAAAAGAGGGTGCTCCGAGCTGGTACGACGGTTGGAAGGGTTCTCTCTGTTAAGGTAGAGGACCAGCGGATTAGTGGGGATGAGCGGGAGGATGCAAAAGATCTTCCTGTTCACTTATATGACTTATTCCAGAGGAGTAAGGTGAACTTGAGGGCAGAGCACCACACCGAGGTGTTAAGGTGCCTCGTAGAGTTCCAGGATGTGTTTTCGAAGGGTGAGGGTGATATTGGTCGTACAGATCTGGTACAGCACTGTATCAATACAGGTAGTGCTGGTCCAATCAAGGAGAGGCCAAGACGACATCCCCTCTGTAATCAAGGCGAAATAATGCGCCAAGTTGATGACTTGCAAAGACGGGGTCTCATTGAAAAGTCAGATAGCCCCTGGGCCGCCAATGTCGTGCTGGTCCAGAAGAAAGATGGGTCTAAGCGGTTATGTGTGGACTACAGGGGGCTGAATTCCACCACAATTAAGGATGCTTATCCTGTCCCCAGAATAGACGAGACACTTGATGCCCTATCAGGCGCACAGTGGTTTTCTACCCTTGACCTGGCATCAGGTTATTGGCAGGTGTCCTTGGATAAGGATGCCCAGCAAAAGTCTGCTTTTGTCGTAAGGAATGGTCTGTATTGCTGGAAGGTAATGCCATTTGGCTTGGTCAACGCTCCGGCAACGTTTGAGAGATTGATGGATAAGGTGATGGCTGGTCTCCAATGGGACATTTTGCTGGTCTATTTGGATGACGTCATAGTTTTTGGTAGAACCGTTGAAGAGGAGCTGAAGCATCTTCGCCTGGTGTTCTCCAGGTTGAGGCAGGCTGGATTGAAACTTAAGCCGCGCAAGTGTCATCTCTTTCAGAGGTCCGTGACCTATTTAGGTCATATTGTATCCGCTGAGGGGATAGCGACAGAACCTGATAAAGTCAGGGCCATAGCGGAATGGCCAGTGCCAACATGTGTGAAGGAAGTGAGAAGCTTCCTTGGGTTAGCATCGTATTACCGCAGGTTCGTCCGCGGATTTGCAGACATTGCCAGCCCCTTACATGCTTTGACGGCCAAATCGAAAGAATTCGTCTGGGATGATGCCTGTCAGGAGGCGTTCATTAGGTTGAGGGAGGTGTTGCAGACAGCATCCGTGTTAGCGTTTCCGTCACCAGAGGGAAAATACGTGTTGGATACGGATGCCAGCTCAGAGGGCATAGGAGCCGTATTGTCCCAGATGTGTGATGGAGAGGAGAGAGTAGTAGCATTTGCCAGCCGAAAATTAAGTAAGGCTGAGAGAAACTACTGTGTCACCCGACAAGAATTGCTTGCGGTGGTGGTTTATCTCAGATATTTCCGACAGTACTTGTATGGGCAAAAGGTGACCGTAAGAACCGATCACTCGGCACTCAAGTGGTTGTTGAATTTCAAAGACCCCGAGGGCCAGCTTGCTAGGTGGCTGCAGGTCGTAGCGGAGTATGACCTAACCATCCAACACAGACCGGGTCGAAAACACTCTAATGCGGACAGTCTGTCCAGAAGGTTCTGCAAGCAGTGTGGACATGGGGATGGTCACGACGGCGAAGAAGACGATGAGGTACCGAGCACACCAGGTACCCAAGCTAAGGTATCTGGCAGTTTGGCTACCCCAAACAATGAACCAGCAGTGAGAAGTGTTATCGCGCAGCCCTTGGTCAGCCTTGAGGCGCTCAGAGACGCCCAGTTAGCCGATCCGACCATGGGTTGGTTGGTTGTTGCTAAGGAGGCTGGAAGTGGACGTCCTGATTGGAAGGATGTTTCGATAATGAGTCCAGCCAGTAAGACGTATTGGTCCTACTGGAACCAGTTGTCCGTTCATGGTGGTGTTCTGCACCAAAGATATGAGTCGGATGATGGAACCTCTGCAAGGTTGCGTGTTGTTGTACCTGATAGGTACAGGCGAGAATTTATTGACGAGCTGCATGGTGGCCAGCTAAGTGGCCACCTAGGTCTGAAGAAGACTCTGGCGAGGGTCCGGCAGCGGTGTTTCTGGTCCGGTTTGACCGCCGATGTTCGGTCCTGTCTTCGGCTGTGTGATAAATGTGCTCGGAGAAAGTCCCCTCCGAAGAAACGGATTGCACCATTGCAGCAGTACCATGTAGGTGGAACCCTCGAGAGGGTTGCCATGGACCTCATGGGTCCCTTGCCTAAAACGGAGGCAGGGAATCAATGGATTCTGGTCGTTGGTGATTATGCAACACGTTGGATGGAAGCCTATGCCATCCCAGATGCAAAAGCCGAAACCGTGGCGGCAAAGTTTGTCACCGAATTTGTCTGTAGGTATGGAGTGCCACGAGAAGTCCACTCCGATCAAGGCACGAATTTCGAATCCATGGTGTTCGGAGAAATGTGCCGTATTTTGGGTATAAGCAAAACAAGAACAACTGCTTATAATCCCAAATCAGATGGGTTAATAGAGCGTTTCAACAAAACCCTTATCAACATTGTGGCTTCGATGATTGACCCCCATAAAGGCCAAAGAGATTGGGACAGGTGTCTGTCGTTTGCAACTAGCGCATATCGTTGTGCACCTCAAGAGACAACCGGGGAGTCCCCGAACATGTTGATGTTGGGCAGAGAGGTGACTCTCCCGTTGGACTTGTTGGTTGAACAGACCCGTTCAAGGGAAGTGATGGCAAGTACAGATTTTGCCGAACAGTTGAGAGATGACATTCAGCAAGCACATGAAAGAGCGCGTGGGTGCCTTAAAAGAAATGTGCGACGGCAGAAGAAGAATTATGACAGACGTGCAGCAGACCCCCGCCTTAAGGCGGGCGAGTTCGTCTGGCTGTATAATCCAGCGAAAAAGAAGGGAGTTTCCCCCAAATTACAGTTGAAATGGGAGGGACCCTTTCTGGTGTTGAAGAAGCTCTCTGATGTGGTGTACAGAGTACAACGGAGTAAGGGGTCCCGGCCGCGGGTAGTGCACGCGGACAGATTGAAACCGTACCAGGGTGACCCAATAGAGTCTTGGGGTCCTGGGCGGAAGATTCCTCCAGATGAACCCACAGCAACTGAGGTAGCACAGTCATGTGATGGCCCCTCAGCAGAGGCGCCAATCGAGACAGTCAATTGTGAAGGAGGTGGAGTATCGGTCCTATCAGAGGGCCAGACTACTGGAACCACGGAGGATGGTAATGGCCCTTTCTTTGAGGTGCTAGAGAGTGATGAGGTGCCTGATGAGGTGCCTGAACTTGTACCTGAGGAGGCGCTAAGGCGAAACCCAAGAAGAGAGCGCAGGTTGCCCTTACGCTACCGATAAGGGTGTTCATGAAGTGTTCAGGATGGGGAAAATTCTTGACATTTCCTGCCAATAATCGATGTTTGTTTTCATTTCTTTACTCAGAGATAAGTGTGAGTTGTCATGTTCACGTGTTTCCGGTGCAACAAAGGCTATCAGCAGAGCAGAGGGTTGGCTAGGCACCGACGTCTGGTGCATGGCCCAGCGATGTACTTGTACTGTCGGCGCTGCCAGTACAGCGATCCCAGACGTGATAACCTCCGCCGGCACTACCGGGAGATGCATGGAGGTCATATGTCCGACCTGGCGGACATTAAGCTGGAATCTCCTCGGGCTGGGCTAAACCGAAGGGTTTCCCATGATGGTGCATGGGCACGAGTGAGTAAGCGGGAATGGCGGAGAGAGAGGGCAGCAGTGGCGAGCCCTGCTGCTAAGGAAGCCCACTCCGAGCATACCCCCCAAGCCTCGTCAGAGGCTGGAGACCTCCATTTGAAAACCATGGAGACCTCCAACGAGCCCCCCGCGACCCCAGAGGCACCAACGTCCCCATCAGCGATCAGTCTTTTCTCCATTTCTCCCCTGAGACCCGATCCATCCGTCGTCCCACCAACAGAGGTACCAGCGGCTCCGCGCTCTGGAAAGCCCAAGGGGATGATTGCGATGATGCTCGAGAGCCACGACTCGGAGAGCACTTCGTCCGAGGAGCAGCAACCGGAGGAGCAACCGGAGCAGTCCGAGGAGAAGCCACCGGTGGAGGCAGTTGCTACGATCCGGCAGCACACAGTTACCGTCACGATCGTGGACAACGTCGTGGTGCGCCGGGAGGAGAATAGTAAGGTTTTCCGGAAGCGAATCCCCGTCGATTGGTAAATCGTAGTGTAAGGAAAAAAAACCCTGTAGGGACTGTGATTTTCAGACACCTAATCACGAACTCAATCAGTGTATATTTTTGATTTTGACTTGATTGTCAGGGAAATCATTTTTGCCTTCTTGCCTTACATTCAACCCAACTGTATTTTTGTATCATGATCGTTGTTTTGTGTCATGGATAGCTTAAGAATAGCGATCGTTTGGAAGTTTTGAAGCCTTAAGCGTTGGGTATTTTCATAGTTGTGCCCAAGACGGGTATAGTTGTAAGTGCTAACAACCAAATAATATATTTTTTGCATTATTTATATACGTGTATAACAGTTTTATAAGCCAAATGTATTCTGTATGTGTTACATGTACCGGGTATTATTTAAACTTGCCACATCTTTCCGGTGAAGTGACCTAAGACATGGGTATCGCGATCGTACTTAGAAGACATTGGTTAATTTGTTTTTGTAAGACAGTTTGTAAGTCACGCTGTTGCTTTGTAGTAGTAGTTGTCGAGTTTGTTGCGAACGGGGACGTTCGAGGCCTATCAGAGGGCAATGTGGCGCAACAGCGGGTAGGACTGTTGGTAGTTTGTAGTGTAAAAACCCCTGTATATAGTGGAGTCGTCCGGTCACGGGATCGCAGGCTGGGTGCCTGAGAGTGGCTGGACGAGGGAATAGGATATAGTGTGCAGCGAGTGCATGCATGGGGCAGAGCGAAGTTCGGAGTGATTCCGACAAGTTGGCCTAAGCGAAGTTCGGAGTGATTCCGAGAAGTGGTCGAAACCCTATCACTGTGGAGGCACGGGCGTCTGGTCAACGTCAGAGATAAGTGGTAAGTGCTTGGAAGTTTGTGTTGTCTACACCCTTTCATTTGACCTTTGTGTTGGGCATTTAAAGTAAATGGCCCGTTTGTACTGCGTTTTGTGTGCAGAGAATGTTGTTTAAGGGGCCCGTGTGACTGAATGTGCGTCTTGCGGGAAGTTTTGGGCCCAAGTTGGGGGAATAATCGAGTGGGTTTATTCTTGTGTACTGCATGTACTGGTTGAGCGGAAAGGCTGTGGTCGAGTTACTGGACACGCTGAGTGGGAGAGTGACTCTGAAGCCGGCCCCTCAGAATAGCCCCTCATTGAGGTGCTGGTAGCCCCTCAGAATAGCCCCTCATTGAGGTGCTGGTAGCCCCTCAAAGTGGTCCCTCAGAATAGCCCCTCATTGAGGTGCTGGTAGCCCCTCAGAATAGCCCCTCATTGAGGTGCTGGTAGCCCCTCAGAATAGCCCCTCATTGAGGTGCTGGTAGCCCCTCAAAGTGGTCCCTCGGAATAGCCCCTCATTGAGGTGCTGGTAGCCCCTCAAAGTGGTCCCTCAGAATAGCCCCTCATTGAGGTTCTGGTAGCCCCTCAGAATAGCCCCTCATTGAGGTGCTGGTAGCCCCTCAAAGTGGTCCCTCAGAATAGCCCCTCGTTGAGGTGCTGGTAGCCCCTCAAAGTGGCCTTTCAAAGTAGCCCCTCATTGAGGTGCCGTGGTTCGGGGTGAAGTGTTATATAGTAGTTGCAAAGAAAGATTAGCCCCTCATCTGGAGATCTGTAAATACATGTAATTGTTTTATTGTTATAGACTAATAAATAGTTTGGCTGTGTTTGCATAGTAAAAGAGAAAGTGTTCCGAGTTCCTTCCATCCTGAGTCCAACTCGTCTGATTTATAGGAGATCCAAAGGCAACTGACTGCAATTAAGGGGACGGTATACTTCCATCCCAACGGAACCGTTCCTAGCCGCTCAGGGACTTCCGGTTTATAGAGGCCGTCCGGCACGCACTCCTTTACCCCTCATAGGAGAGGAGCTGGTGCGCCACAGTATGTTGCATCATGGAGGTAGGAGTAAAAAGAAAATAAATTACCATTTCTCCAATGGATCAAATAATTGGACCCCTATAAAAAGTTCCAACTAATTGTGTATTATTACCTTATAATAATACTATAATAAAACAACTTAACAAGACACAGCCACACTGTCCTATATGGCTGCAGCCAGCATGGTCAGAAGGTTGACTGAGGGTACATGTAAGTCCGTTCTCAAATCACTGGGCTAGCCTGGCTTATCACTCAGACCACCACCCAGGAGTTTAGTAGGCGCAAAACCACAGTGGGAGGCTCATTCACTTGCCA
Source organism: Luidia sarsii (assembly GCA_949987565.1). Taxonomy (NCBI): domain Eukaryota; kingdom Metazoa; phylum Echinodermata; class Asteroidea; order Paxillosida; family Luidiidae; genus Luidia; species Luidia sarsii. The sequence continues at coordinate 2,825,949 of OX465102.1, forward strand.
CTAGCCTACTTCCAAAAGCCTAATACACAGGGGATTCTTTTTCCCAACCTGTCCCTATGCAATTAGCATAAGGCAAATGCTAGCTAAAACAACTTGACACTCGCTAGCTAAAGCAAGTCATATAAGTTACTAATGTTCCCACCTTCCGCAAAAAAACTGTTTACTTTGACATTATGACCTTTAAGATGTGTCATTTAAACAAATCCACTAAAAGGCAAGTTAAGGGAGGAATACAACAAACATCATACACAAGATTCCTAAAGTTTAAACAACACAAAGTCACAAACTATCTTCTTCTTTTTTACGGTCAAACACCGGAGTTGACCAAATGATGCTAAAGTAACCCCCATCATCTTCATTTTCTTTTACTAATGCGGCTCTAGTTATTAACCAAGCTTTAAATGAAACATTTCCTATCTGGAGAGGAAAAAAATTGAGGACACAGTAGTCCTTATCAAGGTTGTAACAGCACTGATATGATGCACGTCAGGGCACAGGAATCACAACCAGTGTATAATGATGGCGGTATAGTACAGTACGGTACAGTACAGTAGCCCAAATACACGTACACTGTAGTAGCTTGTCCCATGGGATGTACATGTACATTCCGATGTACTGTACAGGTAGGTCAGTGTGTGGTTGCAGCCTGCAGAATGTGTGCCACCATCCATTGGAACGTAAAGTTTACCTATTTGATAAGTTGGCCAAGGATTGTTACGTAATCCCCAGTGAGGACAGATTTAATGTATATGTAAGTACACACAAATGGAAACTTGTCACAAAGGAGGGACAAATTAGGGACCTCATACACATGTATGTATGCCCCCACTATGGGAACGACCATAGACCCAGTGATGGAATCGACTTGGAATACAACATTACATACATTAATAGTATTAGTCAGCAAAAGCTGACCCTTCCACATTCTGTATGTCGGGAAAATTTAGACGCTGGCAAGTGGCATCGGATTGACTTTATTAAGAATACCACATTCATGACTAATTAATAATGTGGAATAATAACGATGAAGTCTCTAAAGCTGACACCGCGGTGATAATTAGAATATCTGCCTGTTTTTTCTCCAATAAACCTGGAAACACAAAAATATGGAACCCTCTCTAGTCTAAACGCAAAATTCTTCTTTTAAATAACAGGTGTTCTGGTCCACACTAAGGCTTGATAGTCTGGCACCTCGACTATGAGGAGGACAAGTGGTCTCGTCCATCAAGAGGTACACAGGAAAGGTTGACAGCGATGCCTTCGGCCACACCGCACACTGCACAAAGCCAATATCACCGCCAAATTCAAGTGTCCACTACTACACATCTGACTCTTGTTAGTGACGGGCTAGGTGAATGGTTCGATGTTTTCCTGCAGCAGGCAGTAACTCTAACGACTAAGTAGGATGGCTGGCTTCTTATGAAGGGTGCCGATTGGCACCCCTCGTCCCCATGCTTTGCATGGTGGACATACATGTACATCGTTTTATTCTGTAAGTAGGATGGCTGGCTTCTTATGAAGGGTGCCGATTGGCACCCCTCGTACCCATGCTTTGTACGGTGGACATATATCGTTTTATTCTGTAAGTAGGATGGCTGGCTTTCTTATGAAGGGTGCCGATTGGCACCCCTCATACTCATGCTCTGCATGGTGGACATACATAATTTTATTGTATAAATAGGATGGCTGGCTTCTTATGTAGGGTGCCGATTGGCACTCCTCGTAGCAATGCTTTTTATAGCAACAAAAGTACATAACTCTGTCAAATTGTGCAGATTGTATAAAAAGCAACTTTATAGTGTTAAAAACAACGAATGAATGTGTGTGTGAACGAAATAAATAAGAAAACGAACATTTTCTTGAAATAAATGCTATTATAGAGAAACATCAGTGTAAAGTCGTATTTTTCTGTGTTAATGTGTTTTTAAACAGATCTGCCAAGAAACACTTCAAATCATTTTTTTATTGGAAAATATTAGGGTTAGTCGCTTCCGTCAATTTAATGCGCAATATTTCTGGATGAAAACTCCAGAAAACCAACTTCCAATAAAGACAAAATGTTTCTAATCGCGTTCCAGGCAATTTTTCGCCATTTGAGACTCGGCTAAGACTGATTCAAAAGGACATGGTTCGAGTGCTGCAACTGCCAGAGGACAGTAAGCCAGAGACCACCCGCCGTTCATTCAAGGCCCGAGATCCAGCTTTTCCCACTATGCCGCTGGATCGCTTATGGCACCGATCGTATCCAACGTGTCGCCGATGCAAAGAGATGGAGTGCTTATAACAAAAGATCAGCAGCCTACTTCCGGTTCCAGACACGGCAAAGGACAAATTGAGGGTGGATATCGGCAAAGCCCCGTCAGTAAAGTCAATATTTGGCGACAAAGCTAGAGCTAGGATGGAGGACTTAATGACTAAAGTCGACGAAGCAGCCAGGTTTGGATCACGAACAAACGCCTTCTTGCTGTTGTCCGAATATATCGTCTGCGCATGTAAAGAAAACTCACAGTAGCCTTCAGATGTCTAGACCTTTTCTTTAGATCAATTTACGAGAATCTCCCTCTTGTCCGCAAAATCACGCAGAACTAACGCGATTGAGGCACTGTACATTCCACATGAGGGAGCTAGGAAGAGATTAGAGAATAGTCTTCTTCTAGGCAAGGATCTCTTTGCTGAAGCAAAGAGAATTGACATAGCGGACAAGCTAAGCCTGAAGCGGGCCACGGCTACTCCCGATCCTAGACCAACTAAGGAAACCATTTAAGCCCTTTTGCCAGCAGCCTGCCCATGCGTCGATCGGAGCAACGGTTTCAGCCGCCCGCCCATATAATGCCCCAGCCACTCGGAACGTGCGACCTAATGTTCGTGGACGTGGCGGTGGGACTTCAGCACCCCGTTACGAGGGGCAGCGGTGACGCCCCACCCGGGTCGACCCCGACACAGGGACCCGTTGGGGGTAGTCTGAGAGACTTCGTAGGGTCCTGGAGAGGGATCACCTCCGACGCATGAGTGATTGCTATAGTCAGCCACGGCTATCAAATATAATTTACAAGCACCCCTCCGCCGGACTCTTGCATTCGCGAAACGTTGATCCCAACAAATGCAGAAAAACGTCTCGCCCTCCAACAAGAGATATTATCTCTAATAGAGAAGAGGGCTGTCCGCCTAGTCCCTCCAGCAGACTAGTTCTCAGGCTTCCTGTCATCCTTCCTGGTACCGAAGAAGGCGACTGGCGAATGGCGGCCGATCATAAATCTAAAACCGCTGAACAAATTTGTCAGACCCAAGCGTTTTCGAATGCAAACTCTCAAAGTAGTTCTGGCCTCGTTGCAAACTCCGGCTTGGGGAACGTCATTAGATCTGAAGGATGCATATCTCCACGTCCCCATCAGCCAAGGACACTCCCGATTCCTACGAGTTCACTTCCCTCCCCTTCGGTCTTTCGACCTCGCCAAGGGTGTCTCCGGCGCGAGAACATCATGATATGTATGTATCTCGACGACTGGCTAATTGTGGGAAGATCGAGCGAAGAGGCTGCTCGGAACCTGAGACACATACACGCTGACGACGGGGCTAGGGTTCATCTTCAACGAGAGCAAGTCCCATCTAATCCCATTAAGGGAACGTGTTGCCAACCTGCGGGAATGTGTCAAACTGTTTCTATCCATCAGCGTTGCTCCAGCACGGGCATGGTTGAAACTTCTGGGATTCATGGTCAGCCTGGTAGACGTTGTCCTCTGGTGCAGACTGAGGATGCGTCCACTGCAAATGCACCTTCTGGCACATTACAGACCCAAGACAGATCCAATCTATCTCTTGGTCCCAATCAACGAGAGCATTGGTCCGCACCTTCAATGTTGGCTACAAGAGCGGAACACTGCGGACAGAGCTTGCCCAGGAAGGATCCCCAGATAACTATCTCCACAAACGCTTCCAGCGAGGGTTGGGGAGCCTACCCCCCCCCCCTCGACAAGCGGCAGGAACATGGGATACCAAGACTCGATCCCTTCACATCAACGTTCTCGAGCTTCAGGCCATGATAAATGCCCTACACCACTTCTATAAGGAGGGCGGTACAAAACACCCCCCCCCAACTGTGCTACCGAACCTGGGAGATGTTTCACTGGGCAATCAGAAACAAACTCGTCCTACGCGCAACCCACGATCCGGGTGTCTAAAACTGCATGGCAGATGCCCTCTCCACGGTGTGGTCACTTAGCAAGGCTGTAGCAAGTCGAGTCTTCTTAGTGCTGGCTCGTCCGCACATAGACCTGTTTGCCTCGGCACTCAACACCCAGCTCCCAGTGTTCTGCTCGAGATACCATCATCCGCAGGCATGGGCCACTATCAATAGACTGGACGAACATGTTCGCCTACGCCTTTCCTCCAGTCTCCATCCTCCCGGCAGTCATCAGGAAAATGGAGAGGGACAAGTGCAAAATTCTATTGATTGCTCCATTCTGGCCGCGTCAGCCGTGGTTCCCGCGATTGGTGGGGCTCCTAGTGGGACCCCCATTAGTCCTCCCAGATCGTCACGACCTACTCCTGCAGCCTCGATCCCTGTTCCGCCACCCGGCTCCAGGAGATATCCACCTAACGTGCTGGCCGCTGTCAAGCGTGCCTTCCGATCAGCAGGCCTTTCTGAATCCGCTGCAGCCTTGGCCGCAAAGGGACGTCGCCCCTCAACACGCCAAATCTATGGCAGTCGATTACAACATTATAGTAGGTGGTGCGAAGAACAGGCTGTGGATCCGCTCTTTGCTTCTCTAGGTCACTGCTCGGAATTCCTACTGTCTTTGTTCAGAATCATATAGCGGCGGTACACAAAGGTTTCACGGATGGTTCTTCCATCTCATCTAATGTGGCAATCACTCACCTTCTCAGGGGAATGTTCAATGAGAGACCGACAGTCCGAAAACTAGTTCCATCCTGGGACCTTGGTCATGTTCCGAACCTTCTTGCGAAGGCTCAATATGAACCCTTGGGCAGGGCATATCTCATCCACTAAGCTGGCCTTCCTGCTGGCGGTGGTCACAGTCGTTGGGAACCAGGCGGGGTCCGCCTGATCCCTAGGGTGTCTTTTCTGACGAAAAATCAGACAGCAACGTTCACTCCTGATATTTTCGTACCAGAAATTAAATTCACCTCCTCTGTCCCCTCAGACAAACTATGGTGCCCAGTGCGTACCTTAAAATGGTGTCTGGCTCGCACTAAGCCACTCAGGGGCATTTGTAAGCCGCTGGGTAGTTTCAGCGATCAAATTCGCTAACTCTGACTGGCCATCCAGAATGGACAAGTCCCTATATCACAGATTTCACAGGCAGCATGTTGGAAGTCAGCATAAACATGTACTTACTGCTACCTGCGTGATGTCCTCCAGACCGAAGGCAATACGGGGAAGACGGTACTGACATCTCAGCGGTCTTCATATCAGAACCCTACCCTGCAAAGTGGACCTTCCCGGTGTTGCCAGAAGATTTGTACCTTTATACCTAATTAAATGGTTTAAATCACGTATAATGTTTACCACTGATTGACCATTTATTATTTTCAGGGCGTCTTGCCTACCCATCCACCAGTTTTCGGAAATTGTATCTGAAACTGTTACTATTACATATAAGTTATATACGAAAATGTTGCAAACTACCTACCGACTAAAATTACCTAAATGTAAATCTCAAAATTTAGTGGGCCTGACTCCATGCATACGTATTAGCTATTTGGGTAAGTGAACGAAGTAGACTCCCCCCCCCCACAGAAGTGTGGGACGAGTCTACGAGTGATACTTACCCAAATAGCTAATTCCCGCCCCCCTCCCCACTCTCGGCTCGCGTTACGATGGTCTGTCACCTGACGGCGCGAGAAAAAAAGAGGAAGCATCATGGCGGATTCATAACGTAGCATGGCGGGTAGATCCCGAGAGGGCGCTCGTTGGTTGATTAATCTTTTAAGCGATTAAGCTTGTCGGCTGGATAAATATGCATACGGAGTAGCTATTTGGGTAAGTATCACTCGTACACTCGTCCCACACTTCTGTGGGGGAAATCATGGCAACAATTTTAATAAAGGCAGTTCAGAATAACCAATAACAACCGAGAACTGGTTCCCTGACAAATGATCATGCAGCGTTGAATCATTCCCTGGTAAAGTCTGACTTGATACTTAACAGCAAAGAAATTAATCAAAGACATGGCTCATAATAGCACGATGAGCAAAATGTTATTTAAAACACAATCTCGTATTATAATATCAAACAAACATTGGAACAACTGAATGGGAACTTTTCAACAAATTGCACAATTTGCCCCCAAAAAACTTTGACTGCACCAGCATTCAAATCCAGAGGTCTCGGGTTCATTGTGTTCATTATTACACAACAAGAAACAAACTTCCAATACGAAATTCACAAGGTGAAAATGTATGTGTATGTATGAGTAGATAATTGTTTTCATTACTTTGAGAAAAGTAATGTTGTTTATATCTACCTGTAAAGCATGTACTTAACTTTCATACCACATTGAATTTCTTCTGAAACATTAATACAGTCGTATCTGAAATGGTTACTATTACATATAAGTGATATACACAAATGTTGCAAACTGCTTACTGACTAAAATTAATCTCAAAATCTAGTGGGCCTGACGTTTCGATCCTAGAGTGACAAGGACAGAACAGATACATGTACATGAAGGAAGGGAGAAGAGAGTGAATAGGACACGGATGAGAAACAAAGGAAAAAGAGTAAAGCTTGTAGGATGAGATCAAAGGAGTAGGGTAGGGATTAGTGAGAAGAGGGGAAAGAAAAATACACTTTGCCAGGACGTATGTGTATCGCGCTCCGGCAAAAATCCTTAAAATTACTTCAAAAGAGCCCCAACGAGTTCCTGACTTCCACCAATCTTCTCACCTATGATTATAGACCACACCTGATAAGAAGTGAGGAGTAAACGAAGCATATAGGGGCCACAGGCCCACCTCGAAAACCCGGGGAGCAGCCAAGTCGCTCTGCATGGAGCGGCCATTTAGAACCGCCATGTTGAGGCATAGCAAACCCACCGTTCTCAAAAGAAAGAACACTATACGCTTCAATGCCCGCCACGTAAAGTATATGGACGTGAAGGACGTATACGACTCCGTAGAAGAGGAACTGGTAACAACAACAACAATAAAATGCCTTGCTGAGCTTGAAAATGGCTGGTACAACGTGTCCTTTGACAACGACACCGACTGTGAAGAACTTACACGTACCGGGCTCATGCTCAAAGATGTGCTTATTGAATGCGAGAGAGCCAATGTACTCAACTCGGCAGTCGTGTATATAAAGGCCCCGTATGAAATGTCTGACGCTACCGTTATAAGTGCCCTAATGGAATTCGGAACCGCCACCAACATTAGAAGGCAGGTCCACGGCTTTGACAACAATGTGGAGACCGGTGTTCGAAGCGTCCTGCTTAAGAACATGAAAAAACCAGTGCCAAGTTACATTAAGATAGGAAGCTTCACACTACCGGCCAGACATCGGGGCCAAGAGAAGACATGCAAAATATGTGCTACACCTGGCCACTTCGCCCGGGACTGTCATATGCGTGGCCGGTGCCTTGTATGTGGTAGCCAAAATCATCGAGCTGCATGGCACAGCAACGAAGAACAGCACGCACAGACTCTGTTCTCTTCGGAGGAGAATGACTTCCCGGAAATTCCAGGAGCAGGCGGAAGAGTAGAAACGAAGGAGGAAGAAACAGGGGAGGAGGAAGAGGAGACCCAAACCATGCATGAAACACCGGAGAAACCCGCAATGTCCCCTCAGCTCACGGGCTTTTGGGAAATGGATATGGAAGTCGCACAGGAATCAAGAAAGAAGAAGACGATAACGAAATCAAGAAACAAGCGAGCAAAGACGAGATTAGAGAACATTCTATTAACACAGAGGGGGAAAACACAACACAGGAAGACTCACAGGAAGCGACAGGACCAACGGAGACGAAAGGAAGCGAAGCGAATGACGAACGGAGTACGACACCAATAATGGAAAACCAAGATTGTACAGATGACGGATTTGTTCTCTGTACGGTCAGGTGGAGTGTATTCCGAGCTCTCGTAAATTTTTTCTTATTTTGAGACCCTAGTTGGTCTTAACCTTATGACTGTATAATAATTTTTTATGTATAGAATCAGGTAGACAAATTTGTAGATGTAAATTTGTGTCTTTTCAGAGATATTCAGGCCTGTTTTTTAGGTCTTAGTACACGTAGGTGTATAGGGTGGCCAGCATGGCCAACCAAGACGATATGCCCATAGCAGGACTGGACCCATGAATACTGACTATACTGCAGTCGTCCCCTCCCGAGAGCATGGGGCGTTCTGCAAAGCCTTTCCAGATGTTCCAATAAAGGCGTATATTGACGCCATTGGACAAATTGTCAATAAGGCGAACGTAACCCATGCTTCTCGCACACCCAATGGTTCTGTTACCCTATACTTCCGCTCTAAAGAACTTGCAGAACGAGCCGTTTCTTCCGGCCTCGAATTAAATGACAATTATGTAGAACTCACACCCCTTGTACGACCCACCCAAAGAATCGTACTCTCCAATGTATATCCGGAAGTTCCCAACTCACTTCTAGAGGAAACACTATCAAGTTTCTGGAAAGTAGTCTCTGCCTTTCGACCAATCCCCCTCGGATCGAAAGGCAGCGACTTGTCGCATATCATGTCCTTTAGAAGAAGTGTTAATGTTCTCATAAAACAGAATGTCACAATACCGGATCATATTAATATATCCCACAATAACGTAAGATACCGAGTTTTCCTTTCTCACGACGTAATTAAGTGTTTCAACTGTGGAGAAAGGGGGCATATTGCCAAATTGTGTAAAAAACCCAACCCCATACCGACCTCTATTCATGAGAACAATTCTCTCTCCGAGAATGATGCCCCTAAAACCTAAAACCAGCCCTCCCAACCCTGGCATAACTGCCAACAATATGCCTTCACCTGCTCCTTCAAACAATAGGAACAGAAAGGACTCCTCCAGCCCTCACAATCCCCTGCACAAAACGTGGGATATGCCACCGTCAAGACAACCTCTCCTTTTTACTGAAGTTGTCTCCAAAAGGAAGAAAAACCGATCACCTAAACCAAAGCCGCAATCACCCGTACACAACCTGGTCCAACTCTCCCCTACATCCCCTCCCAAAAAAATAACAAAACACCATGAAAAAGAAAATGATCCAATACCGACACAATCCCAAGTTTTTGACAACACCCAGCTTTCACTGCAATCTTCCCCGATCGTACAACCCGCTGAAAGCAATTCTGACACTGACGAAGAATATTTTTCCTCGGAGCATAGTTAACTTACTCAAGAAGATGACGAGGAAAATCTTCAAGCCCCAGTTGGACCATTGTCCAACCAGCAGCTTATTTCCTTCTTGAAATGCGTTAAAGCCCGCCGGAAACCACTCGATGTGGCCAGGAAATTCACTCCTGATGTCCCCGGCCTTATCCAACACTGGAGGTTGTTCAACCCCCACCAAAAACTCCTCCATCCAAGTATACGTCAAAAATGTACTTAACAATCCGGATGTAGTGTTTCTACAAGAGACATATCAGTTATCTGACAAAGACATGTGTTGGAACTCATGGGCATATTTTGCCTCCAGCACCCCTGGCCCCTCTAAAGGGTCTGGTGTCACAACACTGATAAAGAAAACTCCACCTGCCTCGAAATCCAATCCAACAAATATCATCTTTATAACATCTTAATCCCGCAAGACAATCCCACAGCAATTAAAACAATACTGGCAACAAAAAAACACTATAATTCTTGGCGGAGACTTTAATTGTACTTTGGCTCCAAATTTAGATCGTTTCCGTCAAAATAGGGAATACCGTTATCAAGTATCCCAATCCTTAAAAACTCTTTGTAACAGCCTCTCTCTGTGCGACGCCTGGCGCCGCTGCAATCCTGAAACGTGTCTGTTCACCTGGTTCGAAGTAACTCAGATAAGGTGTCCAAAGCCAGGTTAGATCGCTTTTCTATGTCCCACTTTTTCTGATGTCCTGTGTTGTAGATTGCCAAGCGTTTCCATGTTCTCTGTCCGACCATAGTGCTGTGACAATAAAGATCAGTGTACTAAGAGACAAGCCAAGGGGCAGCGCTTACTGGCACTTTAACAATACCCTGCTTCAAGACGAGTCTTACAAGCTTATTGTCCAACACTTCTGGTCAAATTGGCAAAAACAACAATCAACCTTTAAAGACATCAGCACCTGGCGGGACATTGGAAAAACACATCAAATCAATATCGCAGTTGTATGGTACCAAGGCCGCACGAGAAAGAAAAGAACAAATTAAGTTTTTACAGCAATCAATCGATGAACTTCAATCAACGCTTGATGTATCAACTGATCATCAAAAATGTCTAAAAAAACAACGGGATTCTCTAAACGAAATCCTAAGACACGAAGCGAAAGGAGCTCTTATCAGAGCTCGTTTCCAATTCACAAATGAAATAGACACGTGTTCTTCCTTCTTTTTTAATTTAGAGAAAACATCTTCGGTTGCCAAGGAAATTTCAAAAATCCGTTTAGATTCTGGAGAAATCTCTGACAATCCCATCTGAAATAAAATCGCACATCCGGAAATTTTATAAAGGACTTTATAGCAAAGGTAGCATCGACCAAGATGCCATTAACGATCTCATAGAAGATATTCCAACTCTCTCTAATCTCGATGCCGAGGATTGTGATAAACCTGTCTCCATCGAGGAATTGGACACCGCAGTTAAACAACTAAACACAAACAACTCCCCGGGCCTAGACGGACTAACTTCCGAATTTTACCAAGTATTTTGGCCAGTCTTAAGAAACGATTTAATGAACGTTCGAAATTCTTCAATGGCTTCCAAACGTATGCCCACGTCATGCAGAAGAGGAGTAATAACTCTTCTTCCTAAAAAGGGCGATTTGCTTAACATTTCAAACTGGCGTCCAGTTTCCCTCCTTAATGTTGACTATAAAATCTTCGCCAAAGTCTTGGCAAATAGACTGAAAAACATAATACACACCATCGTAAACCCTGACCAAAGCTACACAATCCCCGGCAGAGATATTCATGAGAATATAAATCTAATAAAAGATGTCCTATTGTATGCCAATTCTCATAATACTCCCTTAGCTGTACTCAACTTGGACCAAAAGAAAGCGTTTGACAACGTAGACCATAAATATCTTCTTCATGTATTGAAGGCAATGGGTTTCGGAGATTTCTTCATCTCGTATCTCCAATTATTGTGCTGTGAGACTGAAAGTTTGCTGAAGGTTTGCGGGTGTCTCGCAGCTTCCTTTCCTTTCGAAAAAGGCATAAGACAGGGATGTCCACTTTCTGGACTTTTATATACCTTGGCGATAGAACCGTTCCTTCACACTTTGAGAAGAAAATTAACGAAACATTGCCTTCAAATACCAGGGGTAGATCGAAACATCGCTGTATCCGCGTATGCAGATGATGTTTCGGTCTTTATAACAGATGACACAGATCCTCGGCTTCTGCCTTAAACCAGCACAAATCTCAGGGTTTGTGGGCAGGAGCCTGGATCTCCAGAACTGACTCTCCAATGGATTTTGTCTGGAACAGTAAAGGCCTTACCTTTCTTGGAGTTGAATTAGGGAATTCACTTAATTTCATGGAAAATAACTGGCAATTGTGCTCTGAAAAATTACAAAAAGTTCTCTCACGTTGGTCGGGACTGTCAAGGCTAACCAACTTGCTGCCTCCAAAATCTGCCACATACTCGCCGTCATGTCACCTCCTCGACATATTCTAAATCAGCTCCAGAGAAAACTGGTAAATTTTGTTTGGTCAAATGGCCGACACTGGTTAAAACAAAATATCTTGTATTATCCTCCCGAAAAAGGAGGTTTAGGCAATGACCTTTCGTTTTTTGACAACACAGAGATTTCTAAATAATTCACCCCACTCCTTTTATTCTCTCATGAACGTATCTCTGAAATACTACTCAAACTTGAACTTTGCCCGGGAAATTTTTCGTATCAAACCAAAAGACAATCTACTAGGTTTTCTCCCTAATTTTTACCAAGACATTGTGCGCACCTGGAGACTTACGAGAGCTCGGATAGTCACTCCACCTGACAATGTTAAGTTTATTCTTAATTTACCGTTAAACGCTACTTTTTTTGAGACAGCCAGCGAGATTGACCATCTCCTTTCTCCTCGTCTAAAGTCTTGCGCCATTCACATCATCGGGGACCTTCTGGACTACAACACGGGGAAGTGGAGGAGTGCGTCAGAAATCATCTCTTCAGCTGAGACTTCAAGAATCTCAGGAAGACTCCTCCGAGCGGAACTGAACATCGTCAAAGAGAGCCTAATCCGCTCCTGCCCAAAGCTCTTCAACCGTTCCGGCTACCGGTTCTCCCCACACCACCTCCAATCTCTTCCAGCTTTTAACGAACTGCCCATCACTATCAACATCCCTCCCAACCTCTACGCCACCTGTGCCCCCTCCAAGAATATATACCGGATCATCAACAAAGAGACAAACGCAATAACTGCACCAATCCAAACATTTTGGCACAGAGAAGGAACCATCTCTCCGAACAGAAAAATCCCCTGGAAGGTGATTTACCGTCTGCCGTCATCCAAAAGAGAAGGAGACGTTCAATTCAGGTTGCAACACAACATTCTCCCAAACCTGATTGTTCTTTATCACAATAGAGCCCAGTATCCAACCCTCCTGCCTCTGGTGTGGTGAGAAAGGAACCACATTCCATCTCTTTATCAAATGTCGAGCAATACAGCCCGCCCTGAACCCGCTGGCCTGTCTGCTGGCACGACTGTTCCCTGACCTGGCTCTTGACTTCGACCTCTACTGGGCCCTCCTGCAGCATGGCGGAGGACGATTGAAGGAGATGGTCAATCTCGCCAATTATTTATCGATCAGCCTGAAAGCAACTATTTATTTCTTGTTTTCAAACTATGCTCCTTCAGACCCCATGATAGAATGGAAACGTCGAATCAAAACCAAATATATATAAAGTTTACTTAAAACCTTTTAAATGATAAACCAGGAAGTGTGAAATAGCAGCTCGTTTTGAACGAGACATGGCGAAGGCCTCTATTTTCAACACCACCCCAGTTTTTTTTTTCTCTCTTAATCAACCGACCATAACATTATCTTTTTTATGTTTTTTCTCTTGTCTTAACCCATGGACCTTTCCTTTTCCTGATTTATTAGTAAATAAAGTTTTTCTTTGCAAAATCAAAATCAAATCTCTACACACGCAAAGGCGTGCAGAGACAACGGAAAAAACGCACCTCACGAGAAAGGAAAACGAAAACGAAAGACGACAACCAGACAATCCAGAATGCAGCGTCGCGGCTACAGACAAAACCAGGGAGTTAGCCAAACAAGAGCTCATCCGAGAAAAAGCCAAACCAGAGACCAACAAGGAAAACCACCAGGAACCTAACCAGACAGCTCACACAGTGACCATCCAACCAGGCACCGAAGAGAACATCCAGCAAACCAACCAGGAGACCAACCATTCAGGCCATCCAACAACCAGCAGCCAACAAACCAATCGGGAGGAAAAACAGTCCACTCAGCACACAACTAGCAAGCCTTCGCAGGGAGAGGATAACAAGTCAACAAAAGCCAAGGCCAGCCAGAAGGGACGGGGGAAAGGACGATCGAACAACAATCAACCCAAGTCAAGTCAATACAAGTAAGATTGTATACCCCTTATATATTGTCACACTCTTCCTGTCGATTGCATGTGCTAACATAAATGGGCTAAGAGAAGATGTAAAACGTAATGTTTTTATAAACTACCTTAAGCGTAAAAAATATAGCTTGATATTTGTTCAAGAGACTCACAGCAAGAGGAAGATGAACCTTCTTGGACCAAAGAATGGAATGGTAAAACCTATTTTAATCATGGCAACAGCCAGTCAAGGGAGTGGCGATCCTAATTAACGAAAAATTGAATCTGGAGGTTACTAACATCAAAAAAGATAAAGAGGGACGATGGATAACAGGAGAAATTAAATGGGGAAACATAGATATTAATATAGCATCGATGTACGCTCCTAATAGGCCACGAGCAAGGAGCGTTTTCTTTAACGATTTTAAAAACCATATTACCGATAGAAATTGGATTATTGGAGGCGATTTCAATTGTAACACTGACAACAACCGTATAAGTGACGCTAGTAAAACCACATTAAGAAACACACTGCAAGAAAAGGGGCTCCGGGACGCATGGAAGACTATTCACCCTAAAAAAGAGGGGTATACCAATTATCATAAAGCCACTAAGCAATCAAGTAGAATCGACTATATCTTTATCTCAGATAGTATAACGAACTACACTAGGGATATGATGGTGAATTCCTGCGGTTTGTCAGACCACTGTATAGTAAACATAAAAAATAACCAACCCAAACATTTGCCACGGACCGGGAAGGTGGATCTGTAATAATAGTAAACTAAATGACGAAGAATGCGCCTTTAGAGTTGAAATGTTTTGGCATTTTTGGACAAATGAAAAATATAAATTTAGCACACCAGCTATGTGGTGGGAAAGAGGTAAAACACGAATTAAACAACTTCCTAGAGTATGGGACAGAGAAAGCGTGGAAGCAAAAGAAACATCAACATTATCTCAACAAAAGGTACAATTAGCTACTAAGCAACCAACAAAAGCTGGATCCCGTAGAAATGAAAAATCTCGAAAATCAAATAAAAACGCATGAAATAGAAGAGTGGAAGAAAGCCATAATTCGAGTCCGAAGTGAAATGAAAACTGAAGGCGAGAAACCCTCCAGATTGTTTTACAACTAGAAAAACAACAAATCGATAGTGGGAAAATAGATAAACTCCTAACACCAGACGGACAATCAACGGATCAGACAGAGTCACTTCTCACATGCGTTAATAACTTTTATAAAAATGTGTACAAGTCAGAATCAATATATGATGGTCACTTGAAACATATCTTGGCAACCATCACAACTCCCGAAATCCCTGAAAATAGCTACAGTGAGCTTAGAAAAGAAATGACAAGACGAAGTCAAATCAGCCTTATCCCAGATGAACAAAAATAAGTCCCCAGGAATCGATGGCTTAACCGTCGAATTCTATCAGACTTTTTGGAATATTGTTGGTGCAGATTTAATGGCGCCCCATTAGTTTATTAAACGTTGGTTATAAAATCCTTTCCAAGGTAATCACCAATAGGTTAAAAGTTATCATGAGAAAAATGAGCAGGAAATGAGCAGGAAATGAGCAAAATGAGTACGTGAATGAGCAAAATGAGCAAGTGAATGAGCAAAATAAGCAGGTGGACGAGTACAATGAGCAGGTCGATGAGCAACATGAGCAGGTGGATGAGTACAATGAGCAGGTCCCGATTCCTGTTTGATGTTTTTAGATGGATGCACCGATGACGATGAGTACGTTGCCGACTGCAAGCAGAGGGTCAAGACATTAGTGAAGAGAATCCTTACCAGGATCGTTTCCGACCGAATTATCAGTCTAACCTATTAAGCTCAAGAACAACCAGGATGTGAGGGATGTGAGAAAGAATGGCCGAGTCAATTCGATCACGCCTGTTTGTTTTTTTGGAATAGATCCGATATGTTGCCTCAGTGACTATGTAGATGAACACTACGAGCGAGCCTCGCAGTCGGTTGATAAGACCAAAGTCGCTCACGTATTTAGTGCGGTGACCAGCTCTCTTGGTGTCGGTCCATTTACTTACGAGCGAATGACCATAAACGATATCATTGA
The DNA here is from genome assembly GCA_949987565.1 of Luidia sarsii. Lineage (NCBI taxonomy): Eukaryota > Metazoa > Echinodermata > Asteroidea > Paxillosida > Luidiidae > Luidia > Luidia sarsii. The sequence goes on from OX465102.1 coordinate 2,841,764, forward strand.
CCAAGTACTCAATAAGTGGAAACTTGATCCTGTCGACCTTTGTCGATCGTTTTATACTAACGTATTCGACATTTTAACAGAGCTCATAGATGATATGATCAAAAGAGTTAATCTTGATTTTTTTAAAACAAACAAAAACCTTTGCATGATTGGAACACTTCCGAAAACAAGTACATGTATTGGTTAAAAAGTAAATGTCGTACTTTCCATTTTTATTCATTAATTTCTGTTTTGTAGTTTATTTAACGGTAATTAGGTACGAGGTTTCATTTGCTAGTTATGTTTCTTTTGTTTTATTAATAGACACGCCGTGTCTTTCGCCGATTACTTTTATTATTATTAATGTCTGATCAGTTTCACGGCGTTTCGTTTACTTATTATTTTATTATTGTTATTGTTACAAACGTGAAAGTGTTCAATAAATTACCTCAAACTGTATATTGCCCGTTGACCACATAAAGAATGTTCTTGTGAGTTCCGGTTGGTTTTAGGCACCCGTTTCGACTGTTATTTATTTTGTAGTTAATTTAACGGTAGATGGATTCAAGGTTTCTTATGCTAGTTATTTTTTATCGTTTTATCAATAGACTCGCCGTGTCTTTCGCCGACTAACTTTTATTATTAACGTTTTAAATATTGTTATCATTGTTACAAGCATGAAGGAAAGAGTTGAATAAATTATTTTAAAACGTATATTGCCCGTTGACCACTCAAGTAATGTTCTGGTGAGTTCCGGTTGATTTTAAGCACCCGTTTCGACCTTTATTTACTCCCGCCTGCCTTGTCGCAATTATTAAACAAAAACACACGGTCAGGGAGGAAGGTAACACCACCTGTGCACCACCCTCAGCACCACCTCTGCACCACCTCTGCACCACCTCATTTGCACCACCAATCGGGGTAAATCCAGCTCCTCTTATACTACTCACCACTGATGGAGAGATGACTGTCTAGTGCAGAGTGGCCATTGTTGGACATGGCCCTGCTGGGTGTGTCGGTCACTGCACTGACAGAGACATGAATGTCCAGTGCAGATTGGCCATGGTTGGTCAGGGCCTTGCTGGGTGCGTCGGTCACTGCACTGACAGAGAGATGACTGTCCATTGCAGAGTGGCCATGGTTGGACAGGGCCCTGCTGGGTGTGTCGGTCACCACTGATGGAGAGATGACTGTCCAGTGAAGAAAGGCCCTGGTTGGACATGGCCCTGCTGGGTGTGTCGGTCACTGCACTGATAGCATGATGATTGTCCAGTGAAGAATGACCATGGTTTGACATGGCTCTGCTGGGTGTGTCGGTCACCACTGATGAAGAGATGACTGTCCAGTGAAGAATGGCCATGGTTGGACATGGCCCTGCTGGGTGTATCGGTCATTGCACTGATAGCATGACTGTCCAGTGCAGAGTGGCCATGGTTGGACATGGCCCTGCTGGGTGTGTCGGTCACTGCACTGACGGAGCGATGACTGCCACCAGTGTATCTGTAAAATAAATAACCCGTTCAGTTTCTTAGCCGTTTAATAATTTAATAGGGATTTCAATATAGTGTAATAAACATTTTGATATAATTCATAAGAATCTCATCACATTTCCAAATCTTATTGCATGTACATGATTTCAATGTTACCCTTTCATATTAATTCATAAGCTCATAAAAAGCATGTGCCATCACACAGTAACGGAAACACTTTCATGATAACTGTAATAAGTAGGAATCACAGAAGTGTATACTGAATCTATATTTCTAACATACATGATCAATCAATGTCCCATTTTCCTTTTACATAGGAGCTATATTGCTCCTTTTATTATATTTTTGAAAACAATTCGTTACACTTCAATCAGAAATTAAAACAGGAAGATGAGATAATTTAATTATATATTAAACATTTATTAATCTATATAGGAGTAATGGGATAAAAATGTACTTCCCTAATAACCAAAATTAAGTTTGTTTTAGTTTCCAATGTCAATCTTTGACATTCACAATACAAACATCTCTTTAAATTCATATTATAATTGAAAATAATATCCCTGTCATTTTGAGTTGAAATGTTATCAAAGGCAATTTTACATTGGATGTTCCAAATTTGTCCGATCATTTCCGCTACAAGAACGCTTTCAACTTCATTTAAACCTTTTCCGAAAATGCGCATAGAATCATTTAAATGATAATGTATGTTTCCTGATAATTTCCTTAAAAAATGTTCTACAAATATCCAGACATCAATACTTTGCACACAATAAATGAATGTATGCTCGTGGGTCTCTGGTTCGATTTAACAAAATGATCATAATGGATTGTCAATTTTCCCTATTTAAAAAAAAACTGTTAGTTGCTAGAGTACGGTGTCTTACTTTGAACATGATTTCCTTGTCCCTGTGGTCTAAAAGGGAGTTTTTGTTATCATGTTTCCATACAGTTGCCCAGTTGATATTACTTCTGATATTGAATATTTTTTTCCCAAACTGTTTGAGCATTAGGAATAACAAATTTCTTTGCTATCAAATTATTATATATAGTTTTAGTCGTGGTTTTAGTTATTTCGATTGAGTCATTGTCGCTAACTGGAATTATCAGCCAATTTTTAATTTGGTTAGGAGGTCCTAACCGGTTTTCATCAATTAACGAATAATCTAGAAATTTATTTAATCAAACAACATGTCTACCGGCCTCATTATTCTTAATTGAGTACTTGCTAGCTAATTGCTTGAATGATACTAATTTACCTTTCACAAGTACATCTTGCAAATGAACAAATCCAAAATTGTTTAAACATTTACTATTTGGGGGCATTACGTTTTTATCTCTTGTTACAATATAATTATTCCACAGCGGTACTTGGTCCGTTTCCAAAGAAGGCATTTATCAATTCAGTATAAAAAAAAGTGTCGTACTTTTTACCTTTTGTAATTTGCACATGTTACTTATACCCTTTTCACACAGCTCTGTAGTTACCCGGGTAGATAGTTACCCGGGTAGTTATCCGTACCCGGGTTAAAAGTGACCCAGAGAATCGCATTCACACTTCAAAATTAACCCCGCAATTCAGCCTACCCGCTTGGTGCGTACCCGGGTCAAGTTGCGGCCGCATTCACACAATCTAAGCGCGAACCCGGAGAATGTGCATTGCTTGACCTCTGCCCTCCCACAATCCATTGCGCTCACAGCCGCACACCATAACAACCATAACAACATGGCGCCCGACATGTTAGCTTTGGTCATCGTGCTACTTCTGAAATTTCTACGAAGTCAACGAAGAAAGCGCATGTCTAACTGTTCCGATGAACATGTCAGACGCTTGCGGACGCATGCTGGTCGAAGAAGGCGGCGAATGGAGATGTTCCAGGAGCACTAAAGTCAGGAGAGATTTGCGTTTGCTTTCACATTGGCTTGTCATGCAACAAGACGCGCTAGAGTAATGCGTCGTCGTGCATGGTCGACCCCGAAGAACGATCAATGGTGGCGTTACATCGTCAATGGAGTCTTCACCGAGGGTGACTGGAAACGACACTTTCAGACGTTCAAATATTTGTGCAACCAACTCAGACAATCACTACAGAAAGTGGACACCCACATGAGATCGGCCATCGGCGTTGAGCAACGAGTTGCAATTACTCTTTGGAGGCTTGCCACCAATGTTGAGTACCGTACAATAGCACAGTTGTTTCTACCCCCAATATTTTTTGGATTCTCTTTTATTAGACTAGTTACAAGTGGGGGCCGGAGCCCACAAAAAGTTCAAGGGTTGAAAGCAGTAAGTTGTGGTTCTCATCATCCAAAAAGTTCACTGATCAAGTGGACCTGTGCGGAGTTTGTCATCAGTGTCATCAGTATTGAAAGTGCAATAATACAAATATTTTTTTAAATTATTTTTTTTGAGGGAATGGGTGTAACTCCAGGGGAAGTGAACACTCAAGCGACTTATTTTTTTTTTTTTTTCTGTGTAGGTGTGCTGTGCCATAACGAAGACAATGGCCAAGCAAGTCATCAGAGTTCCAACGGGTGAAATGGCAACATAAATCACCGATGGTTTTTAGGCAAGGTGGGGTTTCCCACAGTGCTTTGGTGCAGTTGACGGTTGTTATCTTCCAATTATAGCACCAAGTGAATACCGAAATGATTATTTCAACAGAAAAGGTTTTTATTCTGTTGTGCTTCAGGGGTTCGTAGATCACCGTTATAGATTCACGAACATAAATTTTTGCTTCCCAGGCAGTGTTCATGACGCACGAGTGTTTTCGAAACCACCATTGTTCCGTAAAGCAGCGGCGGGACAGCTCCTTCCAGCCAAAACAAAACTGATCAATGGATTGGAGGTTCCTGTTGTAATTATTGCAGACAGCGCCTACCCCCTCCTGCCCTGGGTGATGAAGCCCTTTGTGGACAATGGGCGACTCTCACGGGAACAAATAACATTCAACTACCACCTCAGTCGAGCCCGGATGGTCGTTGAAAACGCATTTGGTCGTCTGAAAGGAAGATGGCGATTTTTGATGAAGAGAAATGATACTAAACTGTCCCATTTTTCAAATTTAACAACAGCATGCTGCACACTACATAATTTATGTGAATCTGCCGGTGAAATATTTGATGAAGACTTGCTTCAGGGTGTGGATAGATTTGCAGTTGATGCCGATGGAGAGCAACAGGACACCCAAGGTGGGGGACTAACAGTTGCTGAAGACATTCGCAATGCATTTATGAGGCACTTTTCAAGTCGCAATTGACTGATTGTCAGGGCTTGCATCAATGCATCTTCCTCTATAGTGCCACACCACCTGAAATGTTTGTGGGTAGCCCCAGTGATAAATCCCGTACAATTGCAAAGTTGATGTTACAAGAATGATTAAACAAAACCCTGTGTCGTCCCATCAGTTCTGGTCTGACCAGACACTGACTACTGTAATTATTTTTGGGGGCCTTGTATTTTTCTTCCATGAATACTCCACAGGTATTTTGCCTGATGACTGCACACCACATTTGCAAAATACTTTATACTCATTGATTGACATTCTTGAAAGGTATTTTTATAGAAGTTTAGTTCTATATTTTAGATGTTTGCAAATCGTGTTTGTTTACTTTAAAGCAGGAACTGAGTAACAAATCACCAACAGAGAGATGATTGCATTGGAAAAAACATCTAATTTAATAATCTACACAAACACGGGTAAATACTCATTATAAAACATTGATGCAAGAAGTACATACTTTTACATGTTGTGGGCAAGCTGTTAAATAATAGAATGGTATTGCAAGTTATGTAAAACGAGTGAGGATGATGTCAAATCTACTTCAAGTTTCCAAGATGGTGAATATCCAAACAATGTGAGGGCCTGGCGTTTGGATCCTCACAGAACAGTTATCAAAGGCAGAATGCAGATTCTGCTTTGATAAAGGTTCTGCTGGGAATGAAATGTCAGGCCCTCATATTGTTTGGATATTCACAATGTGGGCATTTTAGTCATGTGGTCATTTAACTTAATTTTACGGCAACAGAGACAAGCCGTAACTGTACTTGTAAACATTCACATGTAACTATAGTGTTAGCTGATCATGGTTGTTCACGGTTTTGTCCAAGTCCCCTCACAATCAAGGCCAGCATGCGCTCTCTATCCTCATGTCGCCTCTGGTCCATGAGCCGCTGTTCTTCTGCAATCCGAGCGTCTTCCCTCTCTGTCTCTTTCTGGACCATCTGTTGTCAAGAAAGTCCTGCTTTGAGGGGGCTGGTTCCAAGTACATCGTAACAAAGAATGTTCATGGAAGGCCACCTGCATAAATTAGCTCAAAACAAATTTTACCGCTTTTTCCAATTTTGCCTTGGATACTTTTTTCACTTTGGAATATTCTTCCAGCATGACGTTGACCAAGTCATGCATAAACATGAGCACGAAAGACCCTCCAGAGTCCGGGCGCCGTAGCAATAAACACAGCCTAAATTAATAGGGCGTACTGCCCCATTTCCTATGCTATGGCCTACGGGGTTTCAACAACGAAATTTGAGTGCCTGGAGGCTGGAAAAAAATAAAAAATAAATAAATAGCAATCTAAAGAAATTCCCAAAATTATTTCACTTTGACATGTTTAAGAATAAATGTTGGTACCTCTCCATCGTTGCCACGTTCAGGCTCGTCGTGGTCGCCGGCCGTTTCGTCGTCATCTGACAGCATCGGCTCGTCTTCAGCCTCCTCATGCTACTAGAATTTCGGGGTTCGGTTTCACTAGTAACGCTTTCGCTGCCACCGTTGACACTGTCGTCATTCCCCGGACAGTTCTTCAACTTGTTCCGGCCAAATCGCTGAAAACTCGGGCGTTCCGTTCTGTATGACATTAACAAGGACGTCCAATTCTTCGTCGGACCAATTTTTGTTCCTTTTTGTGGAAGAAGTACCGGTTGGTTGCGACATGTCGATCGTCTAATCCTGCAATGAAATTTCGCGCGCGCGCGGCGAGGCTGGTGTGGTGAAGACTGGTGCCCAGTGTTATTCGTGTAACAAACCATGCACAAATTACGAGTTACCAGCTTTATTAATAATACGCGTTTGCGGAAACCAACCTGCCACAGGGTACCAGCTACGCAAGGCAGTACGTCATTGCACTCCAATCAGCGTGCTGAGAAATGACATCATGCCATGACGGTATACCTCCCGCTGTGCGATGTGCGCGCAGGCAGCTCAACCAACGTACCCGGGTTGAAAATGTGGGCGAGCATTCACACATTCCACGGTAACCCGGAGAATTGGCTCAAGGCCGCCGTTAACCCCGAGATTGGTGGGTTAACCCACCTCCCGAGCAGGGTTAGAAATAACCCGGGTTAAGTGGGGTTTTGAGGCAGTTGACCCGAAGAATTTCTAACCCGGAGAAGTGTAGTGTGAATGTTCCAAGTTACCCGGGTAATCTCGGGGTTAATTTCTTTGTTAACCCCGAGATTACCCGGGTAACAGCGTTGTGTGAAAGGGTATTAATATGAACTAACCATAATTATCTCTAATACTAGCTTTGTTGATCCAGTAATCAAACCAATATTTCCAAACACCATCCAAAGACATATAACGAGAAAGCCAGCTTAATTTTAAGCTAAAAAATCTACTATTTATGCCTAAGATACCACATCCTCCCAAACTAATGGGGCCTATCATTGTTTTTCTTTTAATTTTCTAAAAAAATTCCCTTCCACACAGAGGACCAAATTAATTTATTTAACTGTCCCCTTTGAAGATCAGGACAGGCAATAACACTACCGAGATGTATAATTCCTGATCCTGCTAAAGTATTGACAATAACCTCTTTTCCTTTTAGAGTACATTTTGGACCATTTTTCAAGAATACACTTTGTTTTGCTTATCCGAGGTCCCCAATTATCTTCAGGTGTGACTTCATAGCCAAAAAAACCCTAGAATTTTCATCTTTACTCCCCAGATGAAATTACATGGCTTGTCCGTTCTACTACGCCATGCCCTAACCACAAACCTTTAGATTTTGTTAACATTAAGTTTGGAGCCACTTCCCTTACAATACATATTGATTAAGTCATTCGAGATTTGAAATTCATTATTGTTTCCAATGAAGAGGGTAGTGTCGTCAGCATGTTGAATAAGTTTCACCCTTCCTCTATCGCGAGGGGAGACGATTCCACAAAAAATATTATTTTACCTGATTATCCTAGCCAATCCTTCAGCACAGATAGAAAATAAGAGTGGTGATAATGGACAACCTTGTTCCACGAGTAACTTTAATGGGGGTTCCTATGAAATTATTAGCTTTGCCGCCGCGAAGCGGAAAAGCTATTGTTGATGTTCTGATTTTTTAGCTTTTCCGCCGCGAAGCGGAAAAGCTATTGTTTTTGTTAAGATTTTTTTAGCTTTTCCGCCGCGAAGCGGAAAAGCTATTGTTTTTGTTAAGATTTGTTTTTCTTCCTATCGGAAAAATCCCATAGACAAAGCACAGGGTTTTTTCGGAGGGCACTTTTGCCATTGAACAAATGTTTTTTTTTTTTTTTTTTTTTAAGAGAGCCAGATGCGGAAAAGCGTTATGTTCTGTTAGCCGACAGACATAAATCTCTAGTTAGCTTTTCCGCCGCGAAGCGGAAAACCTATTGTTCTTGTTCTGATTTTTAGCTTTTCCGTTCCATACGGAAAAGCTATTGTTCTTGTTCTGATTTTTTTTTTAGCTTTTCCGCCGCGTAGCGGAAAAGCTATTGTTCTTGTTCTGATTTTTAGCTTTTCCGTTCCATACGGAAAAGCTATTGTTTTTGTTCTGATTTTTTTTTTTTTCTTCTTCTTCTTCTTCTTTTTCTGGTCGGAAAAAATCCCATAGACAAAGCACAGGGTTTTTGTGACCGGCACTTTTGCCATTGAACACACTTGGATTTTTTTCAAACTTGGCAAATGCATAGAGCCAATGTTGAGCTAGTGCACAGTGGTCTTGAAAATGTCATGACGTCACCACGTGTCACGTGACAGCGCTTTAAAGAGGCAAATTTCAAACTGCAATAAAAGCAAAAAAGCAATTTCGTTTTGTTCCAAGTTTGCACTATATCTAAGTTGGGAAAAGGTGTATCCGAAAATTGCCCTCATTTGATCGTGACGTCATCTCATGAATATTAATGAGGTCATAAACTTTTAAGATTTTAACATTCAATTGAGCATATTTGGCCAACGGAGCAAGATTTTTTTCATTTTTTCGATTATATCTATTGGGGATGTAGTTTAGAAACACCCTCCGGGAACAAAATGTCATGACGCAATCGTGACGTCATCAAAATGCGTGTTTTTAAAACGCATATTTGCCAAAGGTCAATCGTCTCGAAATTTGGTGTGCAGGTAGCTATTGGGCTAGACATTCTAAATCCTGAGTTTGGAAGCAATTGATCATTGTTTAGAATTATTATGATTTTTTAAATATTATACTCAAGTCCCTTAGATTTTGTGCACAAAATATGCATGTGCGTTTTGGGGTTGGAACGGAGAATGTGGGTTCGAATCCCGGTGTTGTCAACTTTTTTTCGACCTTGTGAAATTCGATCCAAACGATGCGAAGAGGGTCTACACTAAGTATAATATAAAAAGAAATGTTTTTTCCTGTTTTCCTTGTATGTTGTTGCTTGGATGGTTACGTGAAAGGGCCTAACTGATGTCCGCCTATCAGACAGTTAATGTGAAGTGCGCCCTCGTGTGGTGCCGTAAGAAAATAATTGGCTGGTGTACTGCACATGTTGATCGTGCGCATGCATGTGTATACGTACGTACATGTACATGTACAGTACTTGATAATGGTATTACTTAGTCTTCCGTTAGATGTCTTACCCGTGTGGGAGACGTGTACGATCTGCAACTCGGCGGTTTTTTCTGAACACGTACATGTACATATCATTAGGAATTTCAGCCGAAATTGCAGATAACGTATTCGTATTGGCACAGGTCACAAAATCACGTATCCCATATTGCGTTTTAAAGTAATATACAAAAATGTTGCAAACTGCTTACTGACTAAAATTACCAAAAAGTAAATCTAAAATTTAGTGGGCCTGACGTTTCGATCCTAGCAGGACCTTTCTCAAAGGCAGAGTGACAAGGACGAAACAGATACATGTACACGAAGGCAGGGGGGAGAGAGTGAATAGGACACGGATAAGAGACAAAGGACAAAGAGTGAAGCTGGTAGGGAGAGATCAAAGGGAAGGGCAAGGGGTAGGGTAGAGATTAGTGAGAGGAGGGGGAAAGATCAAAGAGAAGGGCAAGGAGTGGGGTAGGTATTAGTGACAATAGGAGGAAAGATCAAAGAGAGAAGTGTGAAAGACTGAGCACAAAAGAAGGATTATCAGAAAGCTGCATGGTGTTAGTCATTACCCTCCTGGATGTTGAGACCATGTGGTTGAATAGTCCGAAGACGCTTCATCCACATTTTCTCACGGCTAAGACGGACAGCATTACTACGGTGACCAAGTGATTCTATGCCCAGTACACTCATATCTGATATCGAATGATCAGGGAGATTGAAGTGATACCCAACAGGGGTGTCCATTTTTAAAGTACCTTAAAAATATATAATTATTATAAACCCATGCGGCGAATTAAGGAGCACTATAGTATTGGTTATTCTGGTCAATAAATCGGTTTTTACCACTCAGTTGTCTCTATTAGCGGACGGAGGAAATGTGTTCAGCATATCATACCCTAATATGAATTTCAATCTTTTCCAAATGTTCTTTATAATTATACTGAAGTGATAAATTACCTTTGACATAATTAGAACAAAATGAATCAAGAGAAATTTCAAATGATTTCAACAATGTATTTTATTTTTCATTTATGTGATTTACGGTCTCCCAAAAACCAAAAGACAGATCTTGAGGGCAATTGTTTGTTTTGGGTTAAGGAGTCCACGATTTTAATAAATAAAATATTTAATAATTAAATAAATCTGAAAGACAGTAAACTATTCATTTAAATTCAGTTGGTCAGCCAACATTGTGGAGATTTCTGGCCAACTGAATACCTAAGATTTGAATATTAATTTTCACTGAATAAGACTGCTTTAAAACAAAATATGTATTCCATTCATAAAGTAATTGAACACCTTCTTTATGACTGTTTATTCTATAGGTTAACATACAGTATATGATAATGCTGTACTTTTCGAGGGAGCCAATCTGCCATACTCAAAACAAAACCAATTATCAAGTCCCTTTAATCACATGTATAACAATAATGCATAACAATTATGTACTGAAAGCATGGGTTGCTGATCACGGGATGGGGGAAAACCCCGTAAAAATTCAGTAAAAATCACGAAAATAAAAACATGGGGAAATTCCCAACCTGGTTCCAAGTTACTGGGCAAACAAGTATACTCTTCGTAGATTCAGAACCCAATATCCCATGAGCTAGGCAGCAGATTAGCAGGTGGGGAGGAAGGATGTGAAGCAAAACTGCTTAAATTGTTGGTGTCCCTCTGAGTGTAGTCAAGAATTGCGAGTGATTACGAAGGCGTTTTCTTCCTTTAATATCTGCCCGTCTGCCGCCCGATAGGCAGTGGACTACTGAACCCTAACAAAAGGCCTGAGCATGTTTCACATAGCCAGTTATGTAAACACTAGCACTTTTCCGCAACAAGGAGCGTGCGCTATTGTCTCCGTTAAATTCATGCAGTTGAATTAATCCAGAACTGACTCATGTCACAAGAAAGCGATTAATCAAGATTAAGATTTTCTTTATATTAAACTAAGTGCATGTTAAATCCACTAATACAGCATAAAAAAATACCACTCAACCAAACGACATCATTATTTTAACAAAATGTTGCCATATTTACCAAGAACAGGACAAACCCCTGAAAAAAATGGCGCAGTCTGACTGGCTGTCAACTAATTCGTGTTTTGAAAAATAATATCATCAAAAACAAGGTTGATTAACTTGTGAATGATATTGAGGTACCATCTTTCTGATGATCAAAAGCATCCTATTCTTAAATAGTAAACTCATTGAAAAGGTGTAAATAAAACATGGTGGTTTTGAAGAGTATGGGTGGGCTGTATGACTTTTTAGGTTGCAGTGTGTTTGTCTTATGTAACACAGACGACAAGATGACTGTCCAGTGCAGAGTGGCCATAGTTTGACATGGCCCACTCCACTCATGGCATGATGACTGTCCAGTGCAGATTGGCCATAGTTTGCCATGGCCCTGCTGGGTGTATGTGCCACTCCACTCATGGCATGATGACTGTCCAGTGCAGAGTGGCCATAGTTTGACATGGCCCACTCCACTCATGGCATGATGACTGTCCACTGAAGAGAGGCCATAGTTTGACATGGCCCTGCTGGGTGTATGTGCCACCCCACTCATGGCATGATGACTGTCCAGTGCAGAGTGGCCATAGTTTGAAATGGCCAACTCCACTCATGGCATGATGACTGTCCAGTGCAGAGTGGCCATAGTTTGACACGGCCCTGGTGGGTGTATGTGCCACTCCACTCATGGCAGGATGACTGTCCAGTGCAGAATGGCCACAGTTTGACATGGCCCTGCTGGGTGTATGTGCCACTCCACTCATGGCAAGATGACTGTCCAGTGCAGAGTGGCCATAGTTTCACATGGCCCACTCCACTCATGGCATGATGACTGTCCACTGAAGAGAGGCCATAGTTTGACATGGCCCTGCTGGGTGTATGTGCAACCCCACTCATGGCATGATGACTGTCCAGTGCAGAGTGGCCATAGTTTGAAATGGCCAACTCCACTCATGGCATGATGACTGTCCAGTGCAGAGTGGCCATAGTTTGACACGGCCCTGCTGGGTGTATGTGCCACTCCACTCATGGCAGGATGACTGTCCAGTGCAGAATGGCCACAGTTTGACATGGCCCTGCTGGGTGTATGTGCCACTCCACTCATGGCAGGATGACTGTCCAGTGCAGAATGGCCACAGTTTGACATGGCCCTGCTGGGTGTATGTGCCACTCCACTCATGGCAAGATGACTGTCCAGTGCAGAGTGGCCAAAGTTTGACATGGCCCTGCTGGGTGTATGTGCCACTCCACTCATGGCAAGATGACTGTCCAGTGCAGAGTGGCCACAGTTTGACATGGCCCTGCTGGGTGTATGTGCCACTCCACTCATGGCAGGATGACTGTCCAGTGCAGAGTGGCCACAGTTTGACATGGCCCTGCTGGGTGTATGTGCCACTCCACTCATGGCATGATGACTGTCCACTGAAGAGAGGCCATAGTTTGACATGGCCCTGCTGGGTGTATGTGCCACTCCACTCATGGCATGATGACTGTCCAGTGCAGAGTGGCCATAGTTTGACATGGCCCACTCCACTCATGGCATGATGACTGTCCACTGAAGAGAGGCCATAGTTTGACATGGCCCTGCTGGGTGTATGTGCCACCCCACTCATGGCATGATGACTGTCCAGTGCAGAGTGGCCATAGTTTGACATGGCCAACTCCACTCATGGCATGATGACTGTCCAGTGCAGAGTGGCCATAGTTTGAAATGGCCAACTCCACTCATGGCATGATGATTGTCCAGTGCAGAGTGGCCATAGTTTGACACGGCCCTGGTGGGTGTATGTGCCACTCCACTCATGGCAGGATGACTGTCCAGTGCAGAATGGCCACAGTTTGACATGGCCCTGCTGGGTGTATGTGCCACTCCACTCATGGCAAGATGACTGTCCAGTGCAGAGTGGCCATAGTTTCACATGGCCCACTCCACTCATGGCATGATGACTGTCCACTGAAGAGAGGCCATAGTTTGACATGGCCCTGCTGGGTGTATGTGCAACCCCACTCATGGCATGATGACTGTCCAGTGCAGAGTGGCCATAGTTTGAAATGGCCAACTCCACTCATGGCATGATGACTGTCCAGTGCAGAGTGGCCATAGTTTGACACGGCCCTGCTGGGTGTATGTGCCACTCCACTCATGGCAGGATGACTGTCCAGTGCAGAATGGCCACAGTTTGACATGGCCCTGCTGGGTGTATGTGCCACTCCACTCATGGCAGGATGACTGTCCAGTGCAGAATGGCCACAGTTTGACATGGCCCTGCTGGGTGTATGTGCCACTCCACTCATGGCAAGATGACTGTCCAGTGCAGAGTGGCCAAAGTTTGACATGGCCCTGCTGGGTGTATGTGCCACTCCACTCATGGCAAGATGACTGTCCAGTGCAGAGTGGCCACAGTTTGACATGGCCCTGCTGGGTGTATGTGCCACTCCACTCATGGCAGGATGACTGTCCAGTGCAGAGTGGCCACAGTTTGACATGGCCCTGCTGGGTGTATGTGCCACTCCACTCATGGCATGATGACTGTCCACTGAAGAGAGGCCATAGTTTGACATGGCCCTGCTGGGTGTATGTGCCACTCCACTCATGGCATGATGACTGTCCAGTGCAGAGTGGCCATAGTTTGACATGGCCCACTCCACTCATGGCATGATGACTGTCCACTGAAGAGAGGCCATAGTTTGACATGGCCCTGCTGGGTGTATGTGCCACCCCACTCATGGCATGATGACTGTCCAGTGCAGAGTGGCCATAGTTTGACATGGCCAACTCCACTCATGGCATGATGACTGTCCAGTGCAGAGTGGCCATAGTTTGACACGGCCCTGCTGGGTGTATGTGCCACTCCACTCATGGCAGGATGACTGTCCAGTGCAGAATGGCCACAGTTTGACATGGCCCTGCTGGGTGTATGTGCCACTCCACTCATGGCAAGATGACTGTCCAGTGCAGAGTGGCCATAGTTTGACATGGCCCACTCCACTCATGGCATGATGACTGTCCACTGAAGAGAGGCCATAGTTTGACATGGCCCTGCTGGGTGTATGTGCCACTCCACTCATGGCATGATGACTGTCCAGTGCAGAGTGGCCATAGTTTGACACGGCCCTGCTGGGTGTATGTGCCACTCCACTCATGGCAGGATGACTGTCCAGTGCAGAGTGGCCACAGTTTGACATGGCCCTGCTGGGTGTATGTGCCACTCCACTCATGGCATGATGACTGTCCACTGAAGAGAGGCCATAGTTTGACATGGCCCTGCTGGGTGTATGTGCCACCCTACTCATGGCATGATGACTGTCCAGTGCAGAGTGGCCATAGTTTGACATGGCCAACTCCACTCATGGCATGATGACTGTCCAGTGCAGAGTGGCCATAGTTTGACACGGCCCTGCTGGGTGTATGTGCCACTCCACTCATGGCAGGATGACTGTCCAGTGCAGAGTGGCCACAGTTTGACATGGCCCTGCTGGGTGTATGTGCCACTCCACTCATGGCATGATGACTGTCCACTGAAGAGAGGCCATAGTTTGACATGGCCCTGCTGGGTGTATGTGCCACTCCACTCATGGCAGGATGACTGTCCAGTGCAGAGTGGCCATAGTTTGACATGGCCCACTCCACTCATGGCATGATGACTGTCCACTGAAGAGAGGCCATAGTTTGACATGGCCCTGCTGGGTGTATGTGCCACCCCACTCATGGCATGATGACTGTCCAGTGCAGAGTGGCCATAGTTTGACACGGCCCTGCTGGGTGTATGTGCCACTCCACTCATGGCAGGATGACTGTCCAGTGCAGAGTGGCCATAGTTTGACACGGCCCTGCTGGGTGCATGTGCCACTCCACTCATGGCAGGATGACTGTCCAGTGCAGAATGGCCACAGTTTGACATGGCCCTGCTGGGTGTATGTGCCACTCCATTCATGGCAAGATGACTGTCCAGTGCAGAGTGGCCATAGTTTGACATGGCCCACTCCACTCATGGCATGATGACTGTCCACTGAAGAGAGGCCATAGTTTGACATGGCCCTGCTGGGTGTATGTGCCACCCCACTCATGGCATGATGACTGTCCAGTGCAGAGTGGCCATAGTTTGACATGGCCAACTCCACTCATGGCATGATGACTGTCCAGTGCAGAGTGGCCATAGTTTGACACGGCCCTGCTGGGTGTATGTGCCACTCCACTCATGGCAGGATGACTGTCCAGTGCAGAATGGCCACAGTTTGACATGGCCCTGCTGGGTGTATGTGCCACTCCACTCATGGCAAGATGACTGTCCAGTGCAGAGTGGCCAAAGTTTGACATGGCCCTGCTGGGTGTATGTGCCACTCCACTCATGGCAGGATGACTGTCCAGTGCAGAGTGGCCATAGTTTGACATGGCCCTGCTGGGTGTATGTGCCACTCCACTCATGGCAAGATGACTGTCCAGTGCAGAGTGGCCACAGTTTGACATGGCCCTGCTGGGTGTATGTGCCACACCACTCATGGCAGGATGACTGTC
The DNA here is from genome assembly GCA_949987565.1 of Luidia sarsii. Lineage (NCBI taxonomy): Eukaryota > Metazoa > Echinodermata > Asteroidea > Paxillosida > Luidiidae > Luidia > Luidia sarsii. The sequence continues at coordinate 2,857,567 of OX465102.1, forward strand.
CAGTGCAGAGTGGCCACAGTTTGACATGGCCCTGCTGGGTGTATCGGCCACTGCACACATGGCATGATGACTGTCCAGTGAAGTGTGGCCATGATTTGGCATGTATCTGTAAAGCAAATTAATCAAATTGTTCAATCATGTTGATCCTATAAGCATATAATTAACCTCTCAATTAGATCCAGTTCCAATTTGCAATCTGCATGTAATTGTAGTTGATTAATTGTATTGATGAATCTATAATTTGCATTGCACTTGTGTTCACCCTTATAATACTTACTTGTGAGTCTGAATTAAATAATTTATAAACTAAGGAATGTGGTCTATGACAGTCTGTATGTTTTTGTTTCAAAATTGTCATACAAACTGGTTGCTGCCTTAACATTAAACCATATGATCATTTTGAAGAAGTTTTGATAACATTACAACAATCTTGTCACATTTCTACAAATCTTATTATACATGTAGGCCTACATGACCGTAAAAGTGCTACCCTTTCTTATTCATTCATTATCTCAAGATGCACATCACACAGTAATGCAAACACCTTCATGATAACTGTAGTAAGTAGGAATCACAGTAGTGCATACAGATTCTATATTTCTAACATATACATGATCAATCAATGTCCCATTCTCTGTTGTTGCATCTGTCACATATTGTTTATATCCATGGTGCTGCATTAATTTCTCAATCTGTGAATGTTGTTTCAAAATATCTTCATTAAAATCACCCATGACAACACATCTATTAGATATTTTATTAAGTTTACCAAGCAAATCATTCATATTGGTGATAAACTCATTCATAGAATACGATGCTGGACGATAAACAGTTACAACAGAATATGACATTTGGCAAATAACTTGTATTGCAACATACTCTAGATTCTGTACAGATAAGGAAAGTCTGCTGCATGTCCTGTTCCTTCTACAATATATAGCAACACCTCCATGACACTGTTTACTTAATGTTTGGGTAATGTTACTTGAATCATTATATGAAGCACTTCTGATCTGATGATAACATTTGAATTCACTCAATTCTGTTTCATAGTTAAACTCATTCTCACTCCACGTTTCTGTCAGGCAAATGAAGTCTGATGTCATCATGTCATTGTTACATTTTAAGTCAATGAAGTGTTCCTTCAGTCCTTGAATGTTATGCAACATGATTACAGTGTCATTCAATTGATCTGTGTTTGTATTGGATTCCTCAATGAATTGTGCCATACTATTTAATGAATCTCTCACAGCTTTATTGCAATATACAAGTTTTTCATCAAACCCTTCAATAACAAGTCCATTTAGAGATGTTACTCTGCTCAGTGCAACATATGCCTGACCTGCTGAAAATGTACGATTAAGACACACCACTGCTTTGTCTGTAGTCATTCCTTGTACCTTGTGAACTGTACATGCCCAGGCTAGTTTCAATGGAAATTGTCTTCTAATCCTCCGTTTACTTATATGTTCCTCTTCCCTTTCAAATGCAATGATACCATCATTTTTCCTTTTCACTTTGCATCCAACATGTTTGCTATCAAACTGAACATGTATATGTTTAGGGGTAGATTTATCAGGTAGCATTATGATGTCACAAACAGTTCCAATTACTCCATTAACAAGACCATCGGATACATCAATATTTTTCGTCAGCATTACCCTAGCACCAATACCTAGCCACAATGATTCAGGTAAAGTAGTGTGAATTGTTTTCTTTGGTAGTTTATCATTTTCAGTATTGTTTGGTCTACTAGAATTTGTTTGGATATCATTTGCAATAATACACATACAATCACTGCATTTGGCAAAAAGTGTTTTCGTATTGTATTTATCAACCTGTTTATTACATGGAAATATATGTATAGCATCATCCCAATCTTCTCCAGTTTCCCGTGTTTGTAACATTGTTATATCTTCATCCAGTAACTTATCCTTCTTTGTTCTGACACGTATTCTATTCAAGGTCTCAGCAAACTTCATATCATCCTTTTGTCTCATAATTTCTTTCAACTCTACTTTCTGAAAACAATCATTCCACAGATCTACTGTAGTATCTCTCTGATGCAGTGCTTTTCCTTTGACTGGAGGTAACTGATAAAAATCACCAACAGCTAGAATGCTCACATTTGCAAATGGCTTTTGATCACGGGTTTGCTTGATCTGACGCAGACGACCATGTATGTAGCACAGCATTTTATGATCCACCATTGATATTTCATCAATAATAAGAATCTGAAGATCTTGCAAGGAATTCCTTAAAGTATTCAATTTCTCATCACCAAGAGGTTGATAAGGCAAACGTGCATCTGTAGGAATTGACAGTGCACTATGAATTGTACTTCCATTAATATTAAAAGCTGCCACTCCAGTAGGTGCAGTTATCAGTACTGACACATTATCAGGATTATGAACCATTCTTGTGAAGAGCCTTGTTGCTTCATAATGTATTGATTTGATCAAATGACTTTTACCAGTGCCAGCTCCACCAGTGATAAAAACATGAAATGGTTCAGGAGTTTTACCTTGTACTTTATGCAAACACCAGCCTCGAATCTTATTAAACACATTTCTTTGCTGTACATTCAATGACCTCATCAAACATAATGCGTCTTCCTTTGATATTTTCACTGAGTGTGGCTCAATGTTATACACTCCTTGTTTACTGTTAGATTTGAGATCAGGTATATCCATATCATCTTCTTCTGAAACTACTGGCTTGCGTTCTGATTCACATTCAAGTCTTTCCTGTTCAGATATTGGTGATATCAAAGCCCATGCATCTTCCTGCAGACCATGTTTCTCTACATATGCCTTTGCTGCTTCTAGAGCCTCTGCATTCTTCTCATATATAGAACGATTACTTTCAACAACAACACTTACAGATTCCATCTGGTTACTTAGGAAAACAGAACCATTTGTATAAAACTGTTCATAATTGTTAAACTGAGGTGGTTTCAGTTGAGCATCTACACTGTATGGAAGAAACAACTGCAATATACTTTGATAATACTTCTGAGGATATTTTGTCACTGAAAACCTTGGATATCTTACAACTGCAGCATCAGTTCTTGTACGTTTTTGTATATGACACATATCATATTTTAATGCATATATTTGTGACTTTCTTGATCTATTACTTGTACTTACATTACCGTAAATAATTCTGTACTCCGAACAAAATGTTGCTAGGCACATGTCATTAAATTCATCAGTATCTGGCCTTGCTTTGTAACGGTCAACTTTACTAATCATAAAGATATCATCATCGTCTTCACATTTGGACTGAATTACACTTAACGGCAAACTCATACGGACAGGATTTTCACCAACCGGTATAAACTCAACTTTTCTTGACCCTTCTTTCAACCTGAGACCACAAACACGAAACACTGCTTCCTGTGCTGATAATTCTCTGTTATGTAAAAACACGCATCCAATTTCCTTCATACTCTGTCTGGCATCTAAATTCCCTTTCCTTGCTTCACTCTGTGCTTGTCCTAATAACTGTCCCAATTCACGTTCAGACTTTGACATGTATGATACAACATATGCTGCACAGGCATATGCATCACTGATGTATTGTATATCCATATTAGCATTCCAGGCCCTTATCAAATCAGGATTATACAGATTCACCCATGTATCTTGAGGTTCTCTCTTCATAACAATGGTTTCTTTCCTACTCAATATATCATTGGCTTTCTCAAATTCAATCTGTGTAATGTTAATGCTGTTGAATAATTCTGATGTAGTCATGTGTTGGTTGTTCTCATCCTGGATTGCATTCCACACTGACTGCAATAATTCCTTGGCTTTGGTCTGCTTATTCTTCTCATTACTAGTGGGCACACTTTCATCATCATTACAACACTCATCTTCATTGTCCTCATTCACTGGTTCGGATCTGGCAATAAATGTCTTATTAGATGGAGGTCTAGGAAAATTGAATCTGCATTCTGTTCCCTTCTTTTTACAAGATTTGGTATGCTTCTTACTATGCTGCTGCACATGACTTATTATTTCATTCAATTCTTCATCATCTTCCTTTGTTGGTAACTTACAGCTGATGTATTTATCAATAAATTTTAGTACTTTATTATCACTGTCTTCTGCCAATCTTGGTGCATTCTCAATCCAAAACAAACAATGTGTGTGTGGGGATCCTCTCTGCTGAAATTCCACTCTGTAAAAATAGTCCTTCACTTTCCCAATGGGTGCTGCATCTGACATTATAACATCTTTCAAAAAGGTATGGAATCGCTTCTCAAACATTCTAGCAACAGTCACAGGATTACTTCTCAATACTTCACACTTTTCAATCCAATCCAAGTCTTCAATTTTTCTACAATCTCCTTGCTGTCTCAATAGAGTATTTATGACTTCAGGCCATCTAAAATCAGCTGCAGAAAATGAAGAAAACCATGTTGGTATTCCGAGTTGCCTAATCATAGCCATGACATCTCTTTGAGTTGATTGCCAATATGATGGTGTACCTCTAATTGGTTTCAGAAATTTATACCCACTATCAGACTGTAAAATGTCATTCAACTGATCTCTATCTGTAATCATGCTAGAATTCACACTTTGACCAGAATGCATTTTCCCTGAACTCTGACGCATAGCAATTGAAACATTGGACATCACTTTATCAATTTCTGATAAATACTGAGCAAAAAATATATATTGAGTATTTTTGGCAAACCTGTTGTCTGCATTCATTAATCTATTATGAAAATATCTTAAACGGGTTAACTTTTGATCACGATGATCATCAAATGTCGGTGTACCTACTGGGAATAATGCTGGGAAACATTTAGCTTCATTACCCTTCTCCATTAATACCCTGACTGGATTATTGCTTTCACACGGTGCAACACATAGTACATCATCAAAGTATTGATCTAGCACTTCTTGTCCAATATCTACAGGCTGTAAGCATGTATCAAGAGGAATACCACACAAACGATTCTCATCGGTTTCTTCATCACTTGCACTTGACTCATCAGATTCATCATGTATCAATTCTTGTTCATGCTTTTCAGCACGCTTATCATCTAACAGGGGATCATTCCAGTCACAATCAATTTCAATATCTTCATACCATACATTATTCTGCTTCAGATAACTGAGTGCATTGTCAACATGTTCTCTGCTCACAAACTGGTACAAATAATAACCTTTATATGTTAATTTTCTCTTTAATTTGATTCGAATTAATTGGTCTCTATTTGCACATCTTGGTAATGCTGTCACTGTTTCTGCAATATTTGATGGTACACATACAACTGGACCATGTACTGCATTCTGACCTCCTTTAGGTAATGCTATCATCTTCATGAATGCCACATTAATTGCAATAAGATGCTCCTCTAACACATTCAAACAAGCCAATTCCTGTGGAATATCAACCAGTTCCATATTATTTACCCATGCTTCTGCTGGCACTTTGCTTTGGAGCAACTTCCTGTGACACGTGTAACATATCCATAAACAAGCCCTGCTAGATTTAGAAATAAGACAGTCATTTCCACACTCTTTTGTGCATGCACATCTATGCAAGTATTTCTCAGATATACAATCAGCCCTGCTATAGTTGTCTTTATTGCATCTGATGACTTGCTTTTTAAACCAAACTTTCAGACACACTGCACAGACATACTCAGGTCCTGTTGACACTTCATTCCTCCATGTTCTTATAACATTCATCATGATGCTTGCATACTTTCTATTTTTTCTTCTTTGTTTTAGATTCCTCTGCTTCATTTTCTTCCGGTATTCTGCATCATGACGATATTTGGTTTTCTGATCTTTTATCAAATTTGCTTTGTATACTTTATTACTCCAATACTTCCTCTTTAATGACTTGATAACTGCATTTCTATATACTTGATTGCTGTGATATCTATTCTTTGCATGATAAATTGTTTTTAGTCTATATGCAATATTTTTTTTATACCTGGCTATATTACTGTTAATTTTATATTGTCTGTGGTCACTATCCTGATGATACTTGCTTTTTGTAGTGTTAACCTTTCGTTCCCTGTATTCACTATCTTCATGATACTTGCTTTTTGTGGTGTTAACCTTTCTTTCTCTGTATTCACTATCCTCATGATACTTTCTTTTTGTAATGTTAACCTTTCTTTCTCTGTATACACTATCCTCATGATACTTGCTTTTTGTGGTGTTAACCTTTCTTTCTCTGTATACACTATCCTCATGATACTTGCTTTTTGTGGTGTTAACCTTTCTTTCTCTGTATACACTATCATCATGATACTTGCGTTTTGTGACTTTCAACTGTCTTTCTCTAAATGCAATATCTTCATGATATTTCACATTCAACAATTTCTTTATCTCAGCACCGTTTTCTTTATATCTGTTTTTCTCATAATTAAGTCTATTTTGTCTGAAATCTTTACATTTTGAATATTTCTGTCTTTTTGCATATTTCTCGTTTTCCCTGTATGTATTCTTTTTATCTGATTTTGGGGTCATCTTTGTTTGATGGTACTTTTCTTTTCTTTTTTCTCTTTTCAATTTATTCTTAAGTCTCAAATTCACACGTTTCTTTCTATTCTTTCCCTTCTTTTTTGAATGTGTTGCCATCTCTTCTTTCTTAACATCGTACTGTCTCACATCATGTTCACTTACAGAATCTTCAAACAAGAACTCACTATTACAACAGCTTGCAGATATATCATTTGTTTCAGTTGTGGGAAGTGCATGAACATTCAAAACCAAATCATAATGAACTTCATTTCTATGGTACAGATACATTCCACAATTTACCAATCTATTACTATTGCTGAATGAACGAGAAAACACGTACCACTTAGTGATATCACTGTATGTGTAAACATCAACACCAAGCATATCAGCCACTGCCATGATCTCTACCTCAGTAGCCCATGTTCCATTATCAAACATCTTTTGTCTCAATACATAGTCTCTCACTGTAACGTAACCTTCTCTTAAGAAAGGATTAAAACTTTCTTCATTTTCCAACAAGTGATTGACAGTTAGAGTTCTAACTTGCATATGATTTGCTTCAGTTCCTGATATAGCACAAGAAATGGCTCTAAAGAAACAATTGCCATCACCTTTTATTTTCTTCACACTGTCAGGTCTTCCAATGTTCTCACATGTCTTGGATAAGTCATTACCATTTAAACATACTTTGCCAATATCAAATTTAAGACAAAGTGCACTCTTTATTTCTTTAGTTAGAGGCACAAACTTCAGAGTAACAGGTTCAATAACCTCTATGACTTGTATGTCAATGTCATCAGTTTCTTTGATTTGGGATGTATCACTTTCCATCGCCTCATTCAAGCATTCATACTTCACATCCACTGCTGTACTACTAAAACAAGCACTATCAGATTTCTCAATGTGTTCATGTCTATGAAGGCTCGCATGATCACTAACCATAACATTAACGCCTGTAATTTCAAATTGCTCAATATTAGACACATTCATAGAATTACCAAGTTCAGTACAATACCCGTGCACACCTTGACATGATGTAACGCATTTCAGCAAACTTCTTCCTTCACTGCTTTGCAAGCCATTGTGATTTCTAGAATGAGAATCAAAAATATAATACATTCCACCGTGAGCAATAACTGAGAATGTGCTACTATGGAAACAAATAAAGCACGCAGAATGTTTCTGAAGTGTCTGCTCCAATGCATCTCTCAATGACACCATATTGAATTCAGACAGATTAAATTCTTCTCCAAAAGTACCACACACAGATTCATCATACTTCATGTTAAAATGTTGACTAAAAACATCAACTTCATCAGGCAACTCATTGATCAACAAATACTCATGCATCACTGTAGAACTATTTGATACATAGGTATACAACTGATTGCCAGCATTCAATACCAAATCCATATCAAGAGAACCCCATTCATTCATATTCTTAACATGACTATACAGCACTGCACACAGACTGTTAGCAACGCATTGTTTTCCACTATTATTCCCAAACTTATAATGACCTTGATGGAAAGTACCTTGAACCACTCTCATATCTTTGTCCTGTTGCACATTTTGAGTATTTAATTCATTGCACACAATTGTCTTGCACGTTATTTCTGCCAATTCTGTTATAGGAATATCATTTGATTGACTTCCATGTGATAAAAATCTTTGCTTTTGAACAATTCCATTTTCAGAACAATCAGAACTTTGAGCCAACACCTTTCTTTTCACACCAACCTTTTCTTTAATAACAGACATCACTTCTTTTTTCCTGCTTCTTAATTTGTATCGAGGTTTATGATCAACTTCTAAACTGACGCAATTATTTGCAGCTTTCTTAAAACTCATATTTTTATTGCTAGTGCCAATATCATCACTCATGTGGTGCATTTGTTCATTACAATTTTGTGTATTGTCTTTACCCTTGTCAATTTTTTTCACAGTATTAGCATTTTCATTACTCCTTAAAAAATAACCTCCAGTTTGTACAAACATCTGTTTGTTTACTTTTGTCAAAACCTTACCACCACTTGTTACATGCATCAAAGCTCCATACTTTTGTCTTACTTCAAATATGTGATACTGCTTTTTCATATTTCCAATTTCAGACTGTTTCAGTATACATGTATTTGAAGTTTGGCATCGTTGGTCCATGTTAACCATTTCACACACTTGAGCCAATTGCTTCATAATATTATGTCTTATCCCCATATTCATCATTACATTACTGCTGACTATTTCCTTTTTTCCACATTCTTTCCATATTTTTGGCAATATCCACAGTTCCATCACTTTTAACATTCTACATGATTCCACCATTTCAGACAACATACACTGTTCTGCCAATTTCAACTTTCCAAACTTTTCTGCCAGTTTCACAATTCTATATTGTTTCACCACTTTGGGCATTCCACATTTTGTTGCTTTTTTTAACCATTCCTGATTGTTCACCCATTTTCGGCATTCCAGATATTTCAATTCCAATTTACCACATTGTTTTGCTACTTTGGGCATTCCAGGTTTCATTGTCATTTTCGGCAATACAGATTGTTTCATCACTTTAGGAAATCCACGATTTTGGGCCATTTTCGCCATTCCAGATTGTTTTGCCATTTTCAGCATACAATGTTCTTTTCCCATTTTCGGCATTCCAGGTTGTTTAACCTCTTTCGGCATTCCAGGGTTTTTCGCCATTTTCGGCATTCCATATTGTTCCACCACTATTGGCATTCCAGGTTTTATTGCCATTTTCGGCATTCCATATTCTTCCACCACTTTCAGCATTCCAGAATTTTGCACCATTTGCGGCATTCCAAATTGTTTCGCCACTTTCGGCTTTCCACAGTTTTCGGCCATTTGCGGCATTCCAGATTGTTTCACCACTTTCGGCATTCCAGGGTTTCGGGCCATTTGCAGCATTCTACACTGTTTGCTCTTTTCCAACATCCAATCATTCTGTACCATTTCTGACATTTCATCTTGTGTGCATCTTTTGCTCAAAATTCCCCAGTTGACAGGCTCGCTCACCCTTGTACCCATCCAACGACACCACATACATATACCTGTACGTGTACGTTCTCTGGATACAAACACTTCAAGGTGTATCAACTGGTTTGCGCACTGTCCTGCAGTCAAGGACAGACGACTTTCCCGAGGAGATGCCAACCTCAGGACTATTTGTGAAGGGGACATGACATTGATAAATGAAGATGATATAAAACTGATGATACAACAAATGGAACATGAATCAGGAGGGAAATGGTCAACAGAATGCAGATACTTCAATACAGACAATGACAGACAAATATAACTACCTTCACAATAACATTGATGACAAACGTTCTTCCATTCAGTATTTGCAGATCTCACCAATCCCTGTAAATACAAATAAACAACAATATTCCTTAACAAATTACAATTAAAATCCATCTTCAAAAGTTATACGTTTCTCCATTGTTAGCCCATCAACATTAAAAAATCCGCGCCAAGTATGCCCATCCCTGTATTTCTATTACTGCATGACCAATCATGTGAATATCAAACATTTGCATTTTAATTTCTTCATTCTATTTACATCCATTTGGTTAACATGTAATATGTACGACCCCCTCACAATGAACAAAGGTGATAGTAAGGCTCCAAGTTACCCTAACTAATATTAAATTTCACTATCACTTTAATATCACTAGCACTACTTAAGTATTAGTACTAAGTAATAGTAATACTACTGTCACTATCATTAACACTGTATCACACTCACACTAAAATAATTATTACTATTTTTTAAGTATTAAGTGGTATTTAATACAACTAACATTAGCACAATAGTATTGCTAGTATTATTACTACTTTGTTAATAATAATATCACTTAATATCAGTATCACCAGTACTCAGTAACAAAGTTAATAGGCCAGTAATAATATTTGAGTTAATAATATTTTACTTCTTTTTTTTTAGTAATCATATCATGTACTAGTACTAAGTAGTAGTAATACTACTACAGTAGTACTAGTAGTAGTAGTAGTACTAGTACTAGTACTTAGTATAGTAGTACTAGTATCCTCCAATAACCGGTTTTCGACGATATAAGGACTTTTCTTCAAACTGAACAATGTGGACACACGTATCACACTAAAACAGGTCTCAATCACTCTGTCCACACAACAGACTATTAGAATAATCATAGAAAAGGTTGATCAAGCCTGTCACATCCGTAAGATTACCCAGTTTTGTTGACGTCCGCGGCGCACCGCGCAGTAAGCATCGTCACCTGTTTTCGTCTGTGGTGTTTAATAAGGTGTCCCAGTGCAGCCAAACACAATAAACTATTAAAATAACTCAAAATGCTGTGTGGCACTGTAAAATTCTTCCCTGTATGTTTTTCTGTGTTCATCTTTGTGGGGTTTTTTTCGCCACTGCTTCTAACAGTTTCCTCAAATCAATAATAATTTATACTTAAAACTTATTGGTCTGATTGATATCTTCTTCAGAGAAAAGACCCCAAAAGGACAAGTTTTTGAATATGAATTTGGCCTACTGAAAAAGCCTTAACTTTCCAAATTTTCAATGACGGACAAGAGCAAGAAACCAACTGTAAAGTGTAAGATACGAAGTCTGAGATCGTTACACAGTGTTGTTTTCATCGTACAATGTGAGTTAGAAGGCCAAGCGTCGAAAACGTGTACTGTCGAAAACGGGAGTTCCCACAATACTTAAACTATTACTAGTACTACTACATGTAGTACTAGTACTACCAGTACTAGTAGTACTACCAGTACTCACAATATCAGTCACATTCACACACCTGTACTGCTGTAGTGTACTGTCTGTAAGACTGTAGTATCTGTACAGGCTGTACAGCTACACGTATACACTCACAGCCTGTACGTGTACTAGTCCGAGTAACCTGGACCCGACAAGTCACCCTTTTTTAATCGAATGTTGAAATTTTGAGTTTCGGGTGACTAGTCACCCGAAACTCAAAATTTCAAAATTCGATAAAAAAAGGGTGACTTGTCGGGTCCAGGTTACTCGGACTATACGTGTAAGTACAAACACACGTCTTACGAAAACTCTACCAGTTTACCAGAAAATACTACCTAACAAACTATCTTACACATACATGTACATACACACACATCAAAATAAATAATTAACCAAAAATATAAATACACACGTACCCCTACCATCGCAAATTGCATGTAAATCGCTGTCTTTCTACACTAACGTTCTCAAAATAACCATGCGACAATCGCGTTCATTAAAGTAAACTGTTACACTAACTTTACAGCGCATGTTAAATTCAACAATGCAACAGATCCATCATTTCAATACCCAGAGGGCGCACTTCCTTCAAAAACACTACACCCTTTCTATAGTCATTTCCGAAAAAAAGTTGTACACCCATGTACATTATGTACGAGTAGATTCATGTCAACGAACTTTGCGTCTATGGGTACCAGGCAATCTTCATTATCGCTGACTGCACCAAACAACGTGTACCAACGGGACCGATTTACGTAACCAATAGAAATGCACAACACGTGGTTGGGTTGCATGTGCATGTATCATAATATCAAACAGCTGTCAAAAGTTTGCGCGCTCCCAAATCCCTTTTCAAAGTCGTAACCGTGCCCCATAAAGAGAAAGCCAAACAGGAAACGAGCTACTACTTCACAACACAGCATGAAAATATCGGAAACTTCTTTTATGTTCTTAGATAGCCTACGTACAATACTATGTCATCATTGTCATCATTTCGAATGTCGCCGCTAATCGCGAGGCTCCGTCCACACACTAACAATACTCTACCTATCTATGTAACACTGTCAACACAATCCGGAGTATTTATCAAGTCCACCGTTAACCCCGAGCTTAGTGGTTAACCCACCTCACAAGCATACCGTTAGAAATTACCAGGGTAAATGCTTGAATTCCTGAGGCATTTAACACGGAAAAATTCTAACCCGGAAAAATCTCGAGTCAATGCCCAAAAGCAAAGTTACTCAAATAAACACGGAAATAATTTCATTAACCTCCCGTAATCTACATAACACCAGTATATGAAAACACCACAACATCTACATATGTAAATTTAACCAAACATAATTATAACACATCTTATTTCCTTTCACTTTAACAGTAAAGACATAACCACAATGGAAACACACACCTAATCATTACGAAACAAACACCTTTCAACCCACATACCATAAACCCCAAAAACCCACAGAACTAAAACAAAGGCTTATTATACTGATGTTTCTGTATCACGTGAAAGCAATTTTCAAAAAAGTATGGACGGCCAATTCTTACAAATACACAAACACATAAAAAACACATTCTTTGAATCACTGCTACGACAATTTCAAACATCTTTTGCATTCCAAAACACCTTGCATATTTAATCACAAAACAAACTCACACGCAAAAAATATACACTATATTATCACATATATAACAACATCAAATCACATTTCAATTTCGCCTTGTTCAACACACCATACTTTCCAAAACAAGTATGAGCTACTCGAACGTATTTCTCCGAAATCTATGACGACGCAAGAAATAAAACGGCCATTCCCTACCGCAATTCAGATACTCACTAGAAACACACCACGCCGCTCGATATACACCGTCCGCTCAAGCTACAGCAAACAAACAAGGTAAATTATAACTTTTACATTTAAAACTAATTATACGTAACTAAACTTTCTTAAATACCATTATCCCTTTAAAACTACTCATTAAATAGCTTTTACCAAATCCACCTACTGTATTTATGTGAACGTAAGCCACTATTTACTTATTCCATGTTTCACTTTGTCACACCATTCATAGCGGTAGTTAAATAATACTACTCTCACATCTGTATACAAAAGTAAATTTCCAATATTTTCTCTTTCAGATGGCATCTTTGAATGTAAAGATCCTAAACACCCTTTCCACAAGAGGAAAAATACTTGTTTGCAATGCCATCTACTCCAAGACTATAGTAGAACTACTAGTTGTGGATAACAAAGACCGCCTACAGGCAAAACTCAGTGAAGGAGCTTATGTTAAAATCCTTCAATACAACCGCTCCCAAGAAGGAGAAAAGATAAAAATCAAGCTGCACAACAAAACTAAGGTAAGTTCTCATTTCCTAACTATTTATTATTACAGCTGTAAACATTCACACTCCACACCTTCCACAAATTAAACCGCTCCATTTCATATTATTAGCACATGCTAATTGCAAACATTTTACAAAAACTTGTACATCTATATCAAACAATCATACATCTCCCATACAAATAATACTCCTACAAACACAACAAAACCTAACCAACATAAATACAACATCCATACATAATTACATTATAATTCTATTATTTTTCAACTTAAATAAAATATTCATACCTACCACTACCAGTAGTCCTACCAATACAACTACTTACAGCTTACAATTAAAATTTATATTACCTTTCACCTTAACAAAAAATACATTAAACAGAATATTCATACTTAATACCAAAATTCAATTAATTAAACACTTGAATCAAAACAAATCTTTCATATTATCAAGATATAATTTCTGTCATTTTTCATTTGTCAACAATTTATACATGCCATTTGCAATTAAATATACATTCCCCATTACACATACTAATCTATTGCCCACAACATTCTTTTCACTAACATTTCCTTTGCTGTTATACACAAATAGTCTTCAGTCTGATTAACCCAAGGTTCACAATAAAGCATTCATCAAAATGCTAAACATGATGTAATTACAATACATATAAATAAAATCCAAATGCCAAACCCAATAGCATTCATTTAAAATTTTACAAATGATGCCATTACATAATTAAAATGCATGCCCATTATTTCAAAAAAACCTAAATGCTTCATACAACTTCTGAACGTACATTAAGCATTTCCAGTTAAGATAACAATTCATTAGATCAATATTACTGTATTAAATCCATACATTATTTATATTTGTGTTTTCATATACTATAGGTCTTCACAATGCATAAATTTGAGGTGGACACCAAAGTCGAAGAAGAATTCTTCAATGCACCCCAACACAGCATTGCAGAGGCACGAGAATTGCCCAAATACACTCGTGTCACACTGAAAGGAATAGCCAGGAATGTAAGAACTTATTATCTAATTATTGCTATTTGCAAATACTGTTTAATCACAATCTTACAGTTCATTTACTATTACTCTCCCAAACATACATAAACACCCCTAATTTGTTTTTTTTAAATGAACCAAACATGTAACAAAATCTGCTAAATTAGTACATTTCCAGATGTTTTCACATACAATATTTAGATAATCCTCTCACAAATTCAAACACATTTAAACATTACAAGTACACCAACACATACCTTTCATGCCAATCATGCCATTCACATTCAAATCACACACTAAAATAACACAACAACAGCACTTCATTTTGTGATAACATTCATAAGTCATATACAACAAAAAAGTGTGACAAAATATCATTCATATAAAATCAAAGTCCACACAAACTCATCACAATACAATATACAGTGTGTACACCCGTTCTACCAAATACTGTTCATGAAGCTAACATACTCATACAGACATTCCTACATTTTTACACACGTACCTGCATATAAACATATGTACAGAGATACATTTACATATATGAACCACAATAATCAATATTATAACATGCACTAATTTATCTTTCAATTATCCCTGCAGGTGTCTCCCATAAAAGAAGGACCACAGTCACGACGACGTGAATTCCAGATAATGGACACCAACACCTCGTGCAACATGCGATGCAAATTATGGGGCACACAAGCAGACCAAACAATCAACGAAGGTTCTCTTGTGATCATCCACAATGTGGAAATAGATCGCTTTGACAATACCATCTGTGTAAACTCAACTCCTGAGGCAACAATAACGGTAAAAAAAAAACATATTTGCATTCAACACCAAATACTGCCAATATTTCATTAATATGTACCCACATTTCAATCACATTCTTCACCTGTTCTCCTCCACAGAAAGTCACCATGCCGAAAACAGCAAACATCGTCATAGTTGCGTTTGATGCAGACAGGTACATGTACGATAAACCATTTACCACAGTTAACAACTAAATACTCTGTAATTATTGCATCATAATAGTACTACAACCCTCACCTTTTATTCAACAATCTGTCTAGTTATACAATTGCAACATATACTTTCAGATTCATAAAAAAAACCTGCATTATTACCTGCACACAAAATCAATCACTACTACTATTAAGTACTATGTATACACATTGCACACACATGACCAAACAACCACAAACATTACTAATACACACCCACTACCCCATCCAAGCCACACAATCAAACCAACACCACCTTGTAAGTTGTTGCTATTACTTCCAATTAAACGACTACAACAGCATAAAACACAGTTTCCACTTTTCACAACTTACAATAACAACACAACAACAAAACCGACCTTTCCTCAAATTTCACCACTGCTAATACAACTCCATATCTTAAATACTACCCTTAAACAATCACAAACAAAACTCACATATAATGTTGTCGCCCTTCCATGCTTCCACAGTATATCATTCATCCATATAATCCACATTTGCAGACCACAATGCATCATCCTATCAACACAACCAGTCACACAACATCACACTGCTACCTACTATCAAACAACTGACAATACTACCACATCTCACATACCCATGAAACACCCCTCCACTCAGTAGACAGTAATAACCTACTCCAGATAATCCCCATAGCAACAACACTCCTAAAGAATGTCACCCCACCCTACACTGTAATAAACAAAAACATTCAGGGACCAACTAAAAAACTAAACCCCACACATTTCAATCCCACAATCTCCACAACTACAACAACACACAAAAACAAAAAAAGTACTCTACACATCAACAACACATTATACAAACAACAAAACACCCTCAACTAATTAACACATCCACACATGTTAGCAAGACCATTCTTTAACCACAACCAACTCATCCAAAATTCATTCTTTACAATCATACTGATAATAACTCTTACATAATTCACAAACACCTTTCCTTCCACAAAACCATTACAAAATACCTAACTCGTACTCTATGACCTTTCACGGTCATTACAAAATAACAAACAGCAAAACCAAATCAATAGACACCACATTCAGACAAACAATAATACCCTTGACATTCACAACCCAATCGTTCTGTTTTTGTACCACTTTAATAAACTGTACACAATATTTACCACAAACTCTAGCACAGTTTAATAAATCCACACAAACTTAGCTCCAATACACCAATGACTATCACAGAATACTTACATTATATTTACAATAATTGTTTACACTTAATTACTTCAACACTTACACTTACTCTCCCTAATAATACTAATAAAAACAAATAGTCTCATAAAATAAATGTGCCATCATTGTCTACATGACTTTTTGTAATCAAATCATTTTCATTTCTTTCTTATGTACAGCACACCACCGGAACTAGTGACTGACACAGATCAACTGCTTCTAACAACAACTGAACAACTCAACATCATTTCAGAGAATGACATATCCGCACTACCCTGCAAACTGCCACTTGCCTGCAATGTCGACATGGACGAGTCAACAAACACCATCTTGACAATTCAACTGTAAGTTAAGCAAATATTACACTAAACATAGCTCTATTTTAAATAACATTACTTCACATACCCTTTCCATCAACCAATCCATAAACAATAACAATTAATACAACCCAAACAACAACCTAAAAACCAACACTTATCAACAATCACTATTTATACAGACTAACCATATATTTAACTTACACATATACCTCTTACTACATAATACATTAAGTAAAAAAACCATACTAAACACCTCATACATCAAAGACACATGCTACCAATATTCACTTCCAAGCATATTTCTACCATTACTTTAGTCAATACTATACAAAAATGTTGCAAACTGCTTACTCACTAAAATTACCAAAATGAAAATCTTAAAATTTAGTGGGCCTCACGTTTCGATCCGAGCAAGACCTTTCTCAAAGGCAATACTAATATTGCTAACAATTACAATATACCCAAACACTCCTACAAAACATCTAACCAGTTATACACAAAAACAACAAATTCAAACCACTTTCACTATATCAAACCCCCTTTGTTTACTTTTTTACAGATCCCAGGAAACAGATGTGTAGCCAACAGCGTGAACTTCAATCTAAAGTTCCCTCAACCAGGTCCAAACCAACAAATACCATCACTTTGACTATCCATCTAAACTTGTTCTTGGCCAATGACACCAATAATTATCCACAACTAGGAGCCGATAAGAAATTACTCTCACATAACAAAGACTCAATGAATAGATCAATCCTCCCAAGAATCAACACTTAACTATTCACTTATCAATATGATTTATCGCTATTACTAACTTCAGCCTCAGAGATCTTCTCTTACATTAGCCATCGTACTTATATTTATCACTGTCCTGTACTTCTCATAAGTTTAATTATGTTCCATCATCTTTTGTAACTAAAATTTAATTGTGTTTTCTTTATCAAACTAATCCTTAACAATTCTCCCTTTTACCAAACATTCCCCCAAAATATTCACACAAACACTGACTTACATGTACAACACATTTATACCTCGTGCTCAACTTCACTCAAGCAAAATTCAACTATAGAATTACACACCAATGTCTACCTCTAATTCAATATATCAAACTGAATATTCTAATTCCACTACTAACAAACTACTTGTCAAAAGCACGATACATCATTTCTAAAGCCGTTATTATTACCTTTGTAAATAATTGATACTTCATATTCATCCACAATTCTTTCATTTTTGTTTGCCAATTACACCAAGAAATGCTTTCAAACAGCTAATTAATATGACAATACAAAATATACTATTCATTTCATCAATTGTCAACATTCGCAATAATGTACTACCCCACCCCTTCCTTCATCTTTCCTGCCTCAACAAATCTTAACATATATCCCAATATCATCATACCAGATCTTCATCTCAATTCACACTCTCTAGTCTTAGTCTTCATACTTGTATACTCACTGTCATGCTTTTTATATACGTTTCATTTTGTTAGATCAAATTTTGTAATCTTTACTAGTTTAATTTTGTTTTTATCTCAACTGACCCTTGACAATCCCCACTGTCACCAAAATCCCTCCCAAATATTCAAACAAATAACAACGTTCACTATGTCTTTCATTCCTTTTTCAATGTGCAAATGACTGTTGCAATGCAAACAAATATTAACTTGAGCCACACACAAATATTCCAAGAGAATCTTCAGTTTTACAACTTTACTTTATTTTTATATTATTATATCAATGTTTATTATTTACTTGATCATTGTATAATTAATCATCCGCATTTATTATGTATATTACATACCTTCATCACATATCCCAATAAAACTTATTGTCAAAATACAATAGCATGCCTACTTGTCACCTGTTACCATGCATATTGCCTGCACTAAATATGGAAAAAAATATGTCTTGTATTCATCAATCTCTTGACTCATGAAGCCCCAATCATAAGACCAACATACCCGACGATAATTTGTTGTCATTGCATATTATAATAAAACAATAACTTTGCGAAAATAAAGAAATATCATCTTACCCTTCTCCAAATGCACGTATGAACCGGTCGGACTTTGGAGAGCGTCAGCGTTTATGTAAACAACGCTGAAGTTGCTTGTCCAATAAATCAAATCCAACAGCGCCACTGCATTGCATGCACTGTGTTCGCACGCCGTTCAAAACGACCATGGAGGTAGATGAAACGACTAACGTAGAACAATGGCAGTGTCCCCCATACTCAATTATTTACAATCCCTATGGTGTGTACATGATATGTACATATCATGTACATGTACATGTACATGTGTGTACATGTACATGTGTGTCATGTACAGAACATGTGTGTACATGTACAGTACATATGTGTACATGTACACGTAGGCACATGTACACGTAGGCACATGTACACGTAGGCACATGTACACGTAGGCACATGTACACGTAGGCACATGTACACGTAGGCACATGTACACGTAGGCCATGTACACGTAGGCACATGTACACGTAGGCACATGTACATGTAGGCATGTGCCCACATGTAAACACATATACATGTAGGCATGTGCCCACATGTACATGTACATGAGCCCACATGTCCTAAGCGCACATTTACATGTACGCACATTCACATGTGTGTACTGTGCATGTACATGTACATGTACATCATTCACCGGTGTGTACATGTATGTACATGCATGGAGGAGCCAAAATGCCATGACGCAATCGTGACGTCATCAAAATGCGTGTTTTTAAAGCACATATTTGCCAAAGGTCAATCGTCTCAAAATTTGGTGGGCATTTAGCTATTGGGCTAGACATCTTAAATCCTGAGTTTGGAAGCAATTGACCATTGTTCAGACTTATTATGATTTTTTGAAAAATATAATGAAGTCCCATACACTTTGTGCACAAAATATGCACGTGCGTTTTGGGTTAGGAATAAAGGTTACGGGTTCGAAACAGAGTTGCCACCTTCATGAACTCAATCAAAACGATGCTAAAAGGGGTTTACACCATTATACAGTAAAACTGTGGTTTTTTTCGTTTGTTTGTGCTTGAGTTGTCACGTGACCGCCCTTTAAAGGGCCAACCTGGCATGTGCAATCACGCCACGATCTTAGATCCCGCAGGATCAATATTTAGCATATATCTAATTTGGGCAACAGTGTATCCAAATATTGCAATAATTATGATGATGAGGTCATCTCATGAATATTAATGAGGTAATAAAAAAAACGATATTAAATCAATGGTTAACTCCCTTGTTGTGCTGTTGCTAGCGCATATAGCATGTGAGAGGAGTTTCAGGGACCAAGGTTTCATGACCTTCCTCGTGTCATGTGACCCTTTCCTCCGGTCCAGACCGGAAGTACTGTAGTAATCATGCATGTGCTACTGGTTTTCAGATTTTCAACTTGGTCTTTCTTCTGGAAAAAAAAGGAAAAGCTACACGTTCTGTTACAACAGACGTATGTTTCTAGTTTTTTTTTTTTCTTCTTTTTCTGGTCGAAAAAATCCCATAGACAAAGCACAGGGTTTTTCTGTCCGGCACTTTTGCCATTGAACACACTTGGATTTTTTTCAAACTTTGCAAATGCATAGAGCTTATACTGAGCTAGTGCACAGTTGTCTTAGAATTGTCATGACGTCATCATGTGTCACGTGACAGTGCTTTAAAGGGGCAAATTTCAAACTACATTATATGCAAAAGTTTAAGGTCGTTTGGTTTCAATTTTGCACTATATCTAAGTTGGGAAAAGGTGTATCCAAAAATTGCCCTCATTTGATCGTGACGTCATCTCATGAATATTAATGAGGTCATAAACTTTTAAGATTTTAACATTCAATTGAGCATATTTGGCCAACGGAGCAAGATTTTTTTCATTTTTTCGATTATATCTATTGGGGATGTAGTTTATAAACACCCTCGGGGGCCAAAATGCCATGACGCAATCATGACGTCATCAAAACGCGTGTTTTTAAAAAGCATATTTGCCAAAGGTCAATCGTCTCGAAATTTGCTAGGCATTTAGCTATTGGGCTAGACATTCTAAATCCTGAGTTTGGAAACAATCGACCATTGTTCAGAATTATTATGATTTTTTGAATGTTATAATGAAGTCCCATACACTTTGTGCACGAAATATGCACGTGAGTTTTGGGGTAGAAGTTGAGGTTCCGAGTTCGAATCCCGCTGATGTCAATATTTTTTTTTTTTTTTTAAGAGAACCAGATGCGGAAAAGCGTTATGTTCTGTTAGCAAACAGACATAAATCTCTAGTTTTTTCTTCTTCTTCTTCTTTTTCTGGTCGGAAAAAATCCCATAGACAAAGCACAGGGTTTTTGTGACCGGCACTTTTGCCATTGAACACACTTGGATTTTTTTCAAACTTGGCAAATTCATAGAGCCAATGTTGAGCTAGTGCACAGTGGTCTTGAAAATGTCATGACGTCACCACGTGTCACGTGACAGCGCTTTAAAGGGGCAAATTTCAAACTGCAATAAAAGCAAAAAAGCAATTTCGTTTTGTTCCAAGTTTGCACTATATCTAAGTTGGGAAAAGGTGTATCCGAAAATTGCCCTCATTTGATCGTTACGTCATCTCATGAATATTAATGAGGTCATAAACTTTTAAGATTTTAACATTCAATTGAGCATATTTGGCCAACGGAGCGAGATTTTTTTCATTTTTTCGTTAATATCTATTGGGGATGTACTTTAGAAACACCCTCCGGGGCCAAAATGCCATGACGCAATCGTGACGTCATCAAAATGCGTGTTTTTAAAACGCATATTTGCCAAAGGTCAATCGTCTCGAAATTTGGTGGGCATTTAGCTATTGGGCTAGACATCTTAAATCCTGAGTTTGGAACCAATTGAACATTGTTTTGAATTATTATAATTTGTTAAATATCATTTCTTAGTCCCATAGACTTTGTGCACGATACGTTGGTGTGCCTTTTGGGGGTAGGAATGGATGGTACAGGTTAGAAACAGAGTTGCCACCTTCATGAACTCAATCAAAACGATGCTAAAAGGGGTTTACACCAATAAACAGTAAAACTGTGGTTTTTTTCGTTTGTTTGTGCTTGAGTTGTCACGTGACCGCCCTTTAAAGGGCCAACCTGGCATGTGCAATCACGCCACGATCTTAGATCCCGCAGGATCAATATTTAGCATATATCTAAGTTGGGCAACAGTGTATCCAAATATTGCAATAATTATGATGATGAGGTCATCTCATGAATATTAATGAGGTTATAAAAACACCGATATTAAATCAATGGTTAACTCCCTTGTTGTGCTGTTGCTAGCGCATATAGCATGTGAGAGGAGTTTCAGGGACCAAGGTTTCATGACCTTCCTCGTGTCATGTGACCCTTTCCTCCGGTCCAGACCGGAAGTACTGTAGTAATCATGCATGTGCTACTGGTTTTCAGATTTTCAACTTGGTCTTTCTTCGGGAAAAAAAAGGAAAAGCTACACGTTCTGTTACAACAGACGTATGTTTCTAGTTCTTTTATGTCTTCTTCTTCTTCTTCTTCTGGTCGTAAAAATCCCATAGACAAAGCACAGGGTTTTTGTGGACGGCACTTTTGCCATTGAACACACTTGGATATTTTTCAAACTTGGCGAATGCATGGAGCCTATGTTGAGCTATTGCACAGTTGTCTTGAAAACTTCATGACGTCACCACGTGTCACGTGACAGCACTTTAAAGGTGCAAATTTCCAACTTCAATAAAAGCAAAAATGCAATTTCGTTTGGTTTCAATCTTGCACTATATCTAAGTTGGGAAAAGGTGTATCCAAAAATTGCCCTTATTTGATCGTGACGTCATCTTATGAATATTAATGAGGTCATAAACTTTTAAGATTTTAACATTCAATTGAGCATATTCGGCCAACGGAGCAAGATTTTTTTCATTATTTCGATTATATCTATTGGGGATGTAGTTTAGAAACGCCCCCCGGGGCCAAAATGCCATGACGCAATCGTGACGTCATCAAACGTGTTTTTAAAACGCATATTTGCCATAGTTCAATCGTCTCGAAATTTGGTGGGCATTTAGCTATTGGGCTAGACATTCTAAATCCTGAGTTTGGAAGCAATCGACCATTGTTCGGAATTATTATGATTTTTTGAAAAATATAATGAGGTCCCATACACTTTGTGCACAAAATATGCACGTGCGTATTGTGTTAGGAATGGACAGTACGGGTTCGAAACCTAGTGACGTAAACTAATTTTTTTTCTTTCGTAACAAATTCAATTAAAACGACGCGAAGTGGGTCTCAACCTATTATAGAATAAGAATATGTATTTTGTCCTGTTTTTCTTTGTCTGCTCTTGCTTGGGTGGTCACGTGAAAGGGCCAAACCGTCAATCAGGATGCTACCTATCCGCGTATCAGACATTTGCTGTGTAGTGCGCCCTCATGTGGTGCAGAAAGAAAATAAATGGCTGGTGTACTGCATAATCGTGCGCGTGCAGATGTAATTGATAATGATATTTCTTTTTGTTTGAGAACGCAATTAAGAGTTTCTACCGAAATTGCAGATAACGTCGTGTTGGCACAGGTCACAAAATCACGGATCCCATAATGCATTTAAAAATCCTTTTATGTTACAAAAAATATAAACTTGTGTACAGCACTTAAGTTTCGATTGAACTATATATATGTCGTAGGTGGTTTTTGTGTGTGTATTCATATACTGCTGCCGGTTATTTAGGTCAATAACCCATATCATAAAAACACCAATATGAATTTCAATCTCTTCATTTGTCTTCCTCAAAAAATGTTCATTATATACCAAGTGATAAAGACATTTTTTCTTTAACTAGTAAGGGAGAATAATATTGTTACCGTTAGATTTTACCTTTGACAAAATTACAACAAACTGAATGAAGAGATCTTTCACATTTTTTCTACAATGTACTTTATTTTAATTCATATTAAAATAAGTGCTACTTAAATTAAATAAAATAGCCTAGAAAACACCACTCAGCCAAATGACTATATTATTAATTGAAACAAATTTGGCCATATTTACAAGGAACAGGATGGTCCCATAAAAATCATTCAGTTCCAGGCTGACTGGCTGTCAACTCATTAGTGGTTTGAAAAAGAAAACATGTAAATTATATTTCAGGCAGCATCGTTCAGATGATTACAAGCATCATATTCTTGAACATTAAACTCATTGACAGATGTAAATAAAGCAGAGTAGGAGTGGATATATTTAATAGCCATATCACTATAAGGTTGCAGCGTGTTCGTCTTATGTAACACCGACGGCAAGATGACTGTCCAGTGCAGAGTGGCCATAGTTTGACATGGCCCTGCTGGGTGTATGTGCCACTCCACTCATGGCATGATGACTGTCCAGTGCAGAGTGGCCATAGTTTGACATGGCCCTGCTGGGTCTATGTGCCACTCCACTCGTGGCATGATGACTGTCCAGTGCAGAGTGGCCATAGTTTGACATGGCCCTGCTGGGTCTATGTGCCACTCCACTCATGGCATGATGACTGTCCAGTGCAGAGTGGCCATAGTTTGACATGGCCCTGCTGGGTGTATGTGCCACTCCACTGGTGGCATGATGACTGTCCAGTGCAGAGTGGCCATAGTTTGACATGGCCCTGCTGGGTGTATGTGCCACTCCACTCGTGGCATGATGACTGTCCAGTGCAGAGTGGCCATAGTTGGACATGGCCCTGCTGGGTCTATGTGCCACTCCACTCATGGCATGATGACTGTCCAGTGCAGAGTGGCCATAGTTGGACATGGCCCTGCTGGGTGTATGTGCCACTCCACTGGTGGCATGATGACTGTCTAGTGCAGAGTGGCCATAGTTTGACACGGCCCTGCTGGGTGTATGTGCCACTCCACTCATGGCATGATGACTGTCCAGTGCAGAGTGGCCATAGTTTGACATGGCCCTGCTGGGTGTATGTGCCACTCCACTCGTGGCATGATGACTGTCCAGTGTAGAGTGGCCATAGTTTGATAGGCCCTGCTAGGTGTATGTGCCACTCCACTGGTGGCATGATGACTGTCCAGTGCAGAGTGGTCATAGTTTGACGTGGTCCTGCTGGGTGTATGTGCCACTCCACTAATGGCATGATGACTGTCCAGTGTAGAGTGGCCATGATTGGACATGGCCCTTCTGGGTGTATGTGCCACTCCACTGGTGGCATGATGACTGTCCAGTGCAGAGTGTCCATAGTTGGACATGGCCCTGCTGGGTGTATGTGCCACTCCACTGGTGGCATGATGACTGTCTAGTGCAGAGTGGCCATAGTTTGACACGGCCCTGCTGGGTGTATGTGCCACTCCACTCATGGCATGATGACTGTCCAGTGCAGAGTGGCCATAGTTTGACATGACCCTGCTGGGTGTATGTGCCACTCCACTCGTGGCATGATGACTGTCCAGTGCAGAGTGGTCATAGTTTGACGTGGTCCTGCTGGGTGTATGTGCCACTCCACTAATGGCCATAGTTTGACACGGCCCTGCTAGGTGTATGTGCCACTCCACTGGTGGCATGATGACTGTCCAGTGCAGAGTGGTCATAGTTTGACGTGGTCCTGCTGGGTTTATGTGCCACTCCACTAATGGCATGATGACTGTCCAGTGTAGAGTGGCCATGATTGGACATGGCCCTTCTGGGTGTATGTGCCAGTCCACTGGTGGCTTGATGATTGTCCAGTGATCAAAAGTAGCCTAGCTGTGCTGTAAGAGAAATATACAAGGAGAGAGGTTATGGATTGACATGTATCTGTAAAGTTATCTCTATTCACTTTGTTGACGCTTTAGGGACCAACTGCATGATTTTTGTCATTTAGAAAATACAGAATATATAAACTGATCTCTGCCAATTATATCCACAATTATGAAGTACATGTTCCAATATTATTTATAACAACATCCTGACAATTTTCCAAATGCTAATATACGACTATACGTGTAAGTGATTTTACTAGTGCGACCTTTTCTAAATATAATTCATTAGTTCATAACCACATCACACATTAATGCAAACACTTTCATGATAACTGTAATAAGTAGGAATCACAGTAGTGCATACAGATTCTATATTTCTAACATATACATGATCAATCAATGTCCCATTCTCTGTGGTTGCATCTATCACACATTGTTTATATCCATGGTCATGCATTAAATTATCAATCTGTGTATTTTGTTTCAAAATATCTTCATTAAAATCACCCATTACAATACATCTATTAGACAACTTATGAAGTTTATCAAGCAAATCTTTCAAATTGGTAATAAACTCATTCATAGAATACGATGCTGGACGATAAATAGTTACAACAGAATATGACATTTGGCAAATAACTTGTATCGCAACATACTCTATATTCTGTACAGATAAGTGTGACCAGCCAGACTTAGGTTTCATTTTAATTTCGCTGCCAGGTCCTGTACATAATACAAATAAATAACGCATACGTTTGCTCGCGCTTTTGACGTGGAAAAGTGCGTCTTGTACATAATTATTGTTAATTTCCCCTGCGCACCCGTGAACGCTCTCTATCGGTAATCTTAAGTTCGGGCGCATAGTTTAAATACTTGCGAGGCCTTTTTTTGTATGGCTACTCACTGGCTGTAGTGAGACGTGGCCTTCGTGTAGGGTGTGGCAGTTTTGGCCAGTGCATTTGTACGCCTGACATCGGAGCATACACACAGCTCCCTTTTCCACCTCTTTCGTTGAAAACTGAAATTCGTTCTCCAATACTATCTTCGGGGAGGCACGAGCATGTGAGACCACTGCTGGCCCGGTAAGTCCTTTAAGAGTTTTTTTAATATAATGTAAATAGATTTTTTGAGGATAGCCCGACCGAGACATGGTTAAAGGGTGGTACGGCCTGAGGAAAAAAAATGAATCTCAAGCTTAGTAGTTCAATCTTCTATGTTTTATTTGATCAAGCCGCAATTTATTTATTCGAAGTTCTGGAAATTCTTTTACAGCGTTTACTGTACAGACCCTGTGAGGCTTATAGTGATCGGCAGCCCCACGACACACATTGCCACTGGTATGTTTAAAGTAATGTAATATAGAGAGTTCAGTTCAAAAGTGAATAAAGTAATTGTTTCATTTGTCTCCACTAAAAATGCAATGCAAATTGCAAAATGATGTCGATATGACGTTGTACAGATATATCTGTTTCAAGGAAATTTGTAAAAATGATGCAAACTGCTTACGGACTAGAATGGCCAAAATGTAAATATCCTGTTGGGACCAAAACGCCAGGTCCGCATTTTTTGGGATAAATCTGTTTACTTATAAGAACTGAACAGAAAGCTGAGGCAATTAGTATTTTCCTTCCTCTTTCCCGGTTCGGAACCGGTACTTATTGTGTGATATTAATTTTTTCTCATGTTTACAGAGCTTGCTTCAGCACATTTCGACTGTCGTTTGTTTTAGTTTATGTACAAGCTTATGTTCCTCTATCTTTGCCGAGCAGGCACCCTCAACTTTAATAAATTTGGGTAGAGAGGAAATTTATTTGCATCTCAGTTTTATTTTCTTCACGACTCGTCCTGAGTTTCCTCATTTAGTACTTGGTTACAATTTTTGGCGTAGTCGGCAGGATCCCCTAAAGAGAGGCAAAGAACGTGGGATTTCATCTGGCCTGGAGTGGAGACATTCTACATTGCTGGTGCTGGGATTGACTTCGTTCTGGTTCCCCGGGAGACAACCGAGGCGCACCATCTGACATAGTCGAGGGAGCATCCTTCACTTCTTCCTTGAGGTCTAAAAGCATACTGGAGTGACATTGCTGTACCCCGTGCCCCGAGACGGATGTAACATGAACATTTGCTGTGCCAGGAGACAGCAACAATAGTCATCAGTAGTCTTATTACCCACTAATGGTGGTTTGAAAAACAAACAAACAAACCCCAAAACCCCAGATAATAGCATCTGATCTTTGCTTTAAACGTTTTGCTGATTCTGAAAAACGCACCCCAAATAATAACATTTAATTCAACTGGTTTGGTGGATATCCAGTTTGATTGCACAGTGCCTTGCCGTGTGCGACTTACCTTTCTTGCTTGGACTTGTCTGGAATCGGACTTTAGGCTGCCAGAATCCAAGTTTGTCGGTTTGAATATTGCACTTAACCAATATTGTACTTGTCTTTATTTATCCCGAACTACAGCTTGAAGTTCTGCTGGACAGTCGTGGTCTTCCACATCTCGTGCCTCACCTCATTCACTACAATCTACGCTAAAACTGCCAATCCTACCCTACCTGGCCGGTTCACTGCTGCTCCTATACTGATTCATCCCGTGCGTAAATTCTCTTATCGGCGTCGCGTATACGTAAGGTAATGCATAACGGTTTGCTTGCATTTGCATTCGTCATCAGTGCCGTGCCCGCCTGTGTACTAACCTTCTTTCCATGTAAACAGCAGGGACCTTTTGTTGATCACTTAGTCATGGCAACTGGGGGAAAACCACCTAGATCCCAAGTAAAGATGTCTGAAGTAGATATGTTGGCTCAGATCGAGAAATTGCAGCAACAACTAAAGTCAGCCTCTGTCGAATCCCAAGCTAAACCAAACCCTTCATTTCTTCTTATGCCGAGTCAGAAGAAGCTCTCAGCTTATTCTGGGTTACCGGATGTACCTTTGAAATTAGAAGATTGGACTTGTGATGTGAAGGCGACAATTAAGTCCCGCCCTTTGTCTGAGGACGATAAAGTTGACTTTGTCTTCCAACATCTAAGTGGACCAGCTCGTGAAGAGGTAAAATTCAGGCCTAGGGAGAGTATTGAAGATGTTTTTACTATTCTTAGGCAAGTATTCGGCGAGCAAGGGTCTTCTGTGCATCTGCAGAGATCTTTCTTTGAGAGGAAACAGAGGGATACGGAGAATATTCGTGATTTCTCTCATGCACTCCTTGATCTCTTTGATCGTGCCTGTCGTAAGTCCCCCTGGTCAAGGGAAAGCCAAGATGAAGTGTAATTTCTGTAAAGCTTTGGGGCATACTCAAGATAGATGTTTTAAGCTTCAGCTGAAGGAGGCACAAGAGACGATCGAGAAGCTCAAGAAAGAAGCCATCGACAGAAATTCCTCTCAGGAAAACTAGATTCTCCCGTCGTAGTGAGTCCGTCGATTGGGAGACAAGCTGTGGACTCGAATGTGTCTGTCCAAGATCGGTTTGTAGGGACATGTCCCGTAGTAACTCTATGCATAGCTGGTAAACCTGTCGTGTGTCTCGTTGATACAGGATCCCAGGTCTCTACTTTGACTGAGGAATGTTTCCGCTCTTTATTCAAAGAGTCTGACGCACAGTTGCATTGCGACAATCTCTGGTTGAGAATTACCTCAGCTAATGGTCTTGAAATACCTTATTTGGGCTATATCGAGGTAGACGTTGAGTACCGTGATTTAGTGATACCACGCGTCGGTATTCTGATAATCAAAGACTCAGCCAACAAAGAGCACAACGATCAGAAGAGACAAGTTCCAGGTCTGCTGGGGATGAACATCTTAAGACCTCTAGTTGACGAAATTAGGCAGAGTGATAAGGATCCCGCTTCATTTTCGCTATTGAATTCAGTTTTCTCACTAGACGAAATAGCCAGCGGAACTGAAAACCAGGCAATAGGTTTTGTCAGGACTGCAAGTAAACGCAACATCTTTATCCCACCTGAATCTTCTGTTACGGTTATGTCTGAAGTGTCTAAAGTAGACAATCTATCTTCTTCAGGAATGGCTGTTGTGGAACCCTTACGGGTTAGCAACCATCTTCCAGTAGGAATTATGACCGCCTCTACTCTTGTAGAAATGAGTAGCACTTTCCCTGTCAGGATTGATAATGTGTCTACTTCGGGATTTATTTTACGACCCGGAACCCGGATTGGCTCTGTAAGCTTTATAGATAAGGTAGTCAGTGGCAATCCACAGATCGAATTCAAGACCTCTGTCAATCAGATCATGATTTCTCGAATAGACGAGGGCATTCAAGAGCCATCTCATACGCAAGAGGATGTTCCCCTTGACTTAAACGGTTTCGAAGGTTCCCAGGAACAGTTTGTAACCGAGCACGAAAAGGAGACGGGACAAACACTCGGTGTACAAGATGTTATTTTTGTCAGGTCGCTCTCAAGTTGTTTAATTCGTCCAAAAGGGAATTTCTACAACGTAAACCTGGAACGGTATATCAAGAACCAGCAGGGAATGGACAGGGAAATGACAACGGGAAAAGGACGGGGAATTAACAAGGGAATCGAATGGTGAAATTGGACGGAGGGGGGGGGGGGGGAAACAAGGCTACCAGAATGATGCGGTCTGCGTTAAAACAAAGGACAGCTCATATTAAAGTTAACAACAGCATAATATTTTCAACAATAGCCCAATATTCTAAGTTTAGACACACAAGTAACCCAATCACGAACTTCTTAAAGTTTTCATTATGTTCGACTCCCGCGTCGGTATGATATCATAAATGTCTTTTTAGATTCGTCTTCCTGAAACAATAGTTTTTTTCCGTAATAGGCCTAAAGAGCTGGCGTTTGGACCAAAGCAAAACCTTTTTCAATGGCGATAATTATTATGAACCTATTACATCTTACATGGCTCAATGTGAACACCTGGCCGCCGCTGCAACGGCGGAGATCTGTGATGTTTTACACTAAAAAACCCGTTTATATAAAGTGGTGAACTCCAAAGTTAGATGTTTTAAATTATTGAACATGTACCTTCAAGAGTAAGGGGGCAGACGATGTGTACAGATATGGAGGTAGGGTACAGGCTTCGTCATCCCGTAGTTGACATTACAGTCCCTGATTAATGCAATAGAATACAGGTATTGGGATTATACTTTCCGTTAATGTTCGACATGAGTACAGATTAAATGCAAGGAGTTATTGGTATAAACCGAGTTAGAATATTTTCCCGTTAAAATTGTTACCAACTGATGAACACTGGCCAAATGAAATATCTATTCTGAGACTTGACTTTACACACCCCAGATTTGTGGTTAATATTTAACCTCCACTCAAAAATACAAGTACAGTGTATTAGAATTTGCTTACCGAAATCTCTCGGCCGAAGACCGTCTTACACGAGGTCCCACAGTTGCAGCTTTTCTTTGGGGGGGTTCTTTTTTTTAAAAACAGAATTAAACTTAATGGGGCTAACTCAGGTAACATAACGAACTAAACCATAACAGCGCTCTACGTGTTGATTCCCCAACGGCCTATGCAGGAATGGCCGTCTTGAATTTGGCGCTGCACCACGCCCGAGTCTGTCATGCTTGACCAAATACAAGCAAAGCTCCTATTCAATAGGTAAACGCAGATTCCCATTCTCCCACTGGGGTTCGAGCAGGCTGTGAATATTCAACATTCAAATAAGCTCTGTGGCTTGCAACACAGCGCGTCCAGAAGTAATAGTACCATTCGTAAGTAGTCAATTGAATTCGCGGTTTGACGAATTCGGTTGGTTACACACACCACAGGGAAAGAGAAAAAAACATATTTCCTTACTGATTACACGACCTGACTATAAACTTGCATCTTCACAGCTACTCATTTTAAGGGTCTTAGATATAGGATACATACACTCACAAGAATTAATTCTTACTCTTAAATACTACTTTCCAACATCTATCATACAGATTCCGTACGCCGACAAATCCATTTTTGGCAGGCACCCTTAGAGGCATGTCTTCCTGCAATCATTGTATCTTCAACAAATATAAGCTTTCCGAACGTACTATGGTTAGGGCTGAACCCAAGTTCGAGCAAAAACTCTAATTTAACCATTTATCGAAAGATTAACTACATTTTCTCACAATTCATTTTATCTTCGACCAATATAAACATTTCGATTTTTCTGTGGTTAGGGCTGAACCCAATTTCGAGCAAAAACTCTAATTTAACCATTCATCGAAAGATTAAATACATTTTCTCACAATTCATGATATCTTCGACCAATATAAACATTTCGATTTTTCTATGGTTAGGGCTGAACCAAAATTCGAGCAAAAGCTCTAATTTAACCATTCATCGAAAATTCAAATAACTATAACGTCATGATGAACTTTAACTCGCTAAGTATTGAACTTATGTGTACGGCGCCGCATAGTCGATGACATTAGGAATCCACGTAAAGCCTAAACAGCCTTTCCAACTCAGTTGAATCCGGACATCTATAATGGAAACATATCCACAACAATGCAAACATAATACATGTAATGGCAACTGCTATCGCACGCGGGGACCCAGTGATAATTCCGTCCAAAAGACAGAGTATGAAAATTATACCTGAGATCGTAAATAGGAGTATCCCTACATTAATGGAGATTGTAATTTCAGGGGCCTTCCTTTTTGGACGAGTTTCTTGCGAGATTTGTTCACGGGAGGCAACTGAGCGAGGCAAGTGAAAAGGATTGCTGTGTTTTCCTGCAGTGGACCTCGTCGAACGACGTGCGGATGGAATGGCATTGGTTTGGTCGCTGGACTGTTGGGTTGAAATGGTGTCCTTGGACCCGACGGTTAATGTGGGATTGCCTGGGATCACCATTAGTTCCACTTCGGACTCTGAACTGGACTCGCTTATTTCATTGTGGTTTTTATTCTGCGGTGTCCCTACAGAAGTTGGTGGAGGGCGTCTCTCGGGCCTATGGCGGATAACGATGTCTGGTTCGGGATGGTTACTACGGTCTTGCCTTTGCTGGCTGTCTCCAGTAGAGAGTGATTTGTCCTCTTTGACTCGCGCTAACTTAAGCTCTGTAGAGTGTACAGTCTTGCGCCCAGTACCGTCCATCATTTGAATGATATACACAAAGTTTTCGGGATCAGGTTGGTCGACCACTTGGTAGAGTTGTGATGCATAGATGTCTTGAATCTTATGACGTCCCTTGAAGTTGTGCTGTTTCAGATATACGAGATCTCCGATCATGAAAGTGTATGGTTTAGCCTTCCGATCAAAGATGTCTTTTCGTGTGTCTGCGGCTATCTTTAATTTTTCCCGCGCGATCTCAAATGAGTGCTTAAGTCGCTCCTGATGTAAAGAGACCCAGTCCTCAGGATTTTCCTCTTGGCCTCCCAGTAGCAAGTCGACCGGAAGGATCGCCTCGCGTCCAAACATCAGGTAAAAAGGTGTAAACCCTGTCGCTGCATGTGTAGTCGCGTTGTAGCAGTAGACAAGTTCGGCTAAATGTCTATTCCAATGCTTCTTCTGCTTTCCAGACAACGTCCGAAGGAGATCATGCATGGTCCGGTTGAAGCGCTCACACTGCGCATTACACTGTGCATGATAGGCAGTGGTTCTTGACTTATGGATGCCATACAAAGTGCAAAGATGCTGGATCAGACTGGACTCAAACTGTCTCCCTTGATCGGAGTGAATGCGTTCGGGTACGCCAAATTTTGTGAACCATTCCTTCACGAGAACCTTCGCAGTAGTTACAGCTGTTTGATCTTTGGTTGGAATGGCTATGGTGTACTTCGAAAATATGTCGGTGAGCACGAGGACATTCTCTATACGATCAGTTGTAGGTTCTAGGACAGTGAAGTCAATCGCGATCACCTCTAGAGGACGAGATGCAGTCAGATGACCCAGGGGATTCCTTGGCTTGGGATATGGAGGTTTTGCAACAACACACCTTTCACACTGCTGCACCCACTGTTTGACATCTCCAAATACCCCTGGCCAATAACACCTCTGTTGAATCATGCTGAATGTTCGTTCGACACCTTGGTGTCCACTCTGGTCATGGAGCGATGACAGCACTGTATGTTTCAGACAAGTTGGGAGCACGAGCTGTTTAACGTTCACCCCATTGTGTCTAATGTACCTATACAAAACACCATCTTCTTCGAAGATCCTCCTCCTTTGTCTGAGTAGGACTAATACACTGTGAGATTCCAGTCTTCTCTCCGAACGGGACGGAACTCTATCCTCGTGAAAGTACTTCGCAAACTTCTGAATATTGGGATCCAGATGTTGTAGGCGATGAAGTTCCCCTTTGGAGTATGAAGGAAATGCTGATATTTGTGATGAAACCGCCTGCTGATTCCTTAATGGAGCCAACTCAAGATTCTCTTCCGTACCCGTGGTCTGGAGTTCTGTAGGGACTTTAGATGGAGACACCCCGTGGCTTGGGCTCTTTGGTAGCTCTTCATTAGTCTCTCTTGGGATTTGTCGGGAGAGTGCGTCGGCATTGGCATTTTCCCGGCCTGATCGATACCGTAAGTGGAAGTCATAAGTGTTCAGCCTGGCAACCCATCGCTGCTCAGTAGCGTCAAGACGAGCAGTTTGCAGATGACGGAGTGCATTATTGTCTGTCCATACCTCGAATGTGCTGCCGTACAGGTAATCTTTAAATTTTTCAGTGACAGCCCACGTCAGGGCCAGGAGTTCCAGTTTCATCGAACTGTACCGCTGCATGCTTTGCTCTTTCGAATGTAGGGTACGGCTGGCATACGCTATCACCATGCGTTTTCCATCCTGTAGTTGGGAAAGCACAGCACCCAATCCATCTAGGCTTGCGTCGATCTCCACTGTGAAAGGCTTGGTGAAATCTGCATAGCCCAAGACCGGCATGGAGACGAATTTACTCTTGAGATGCTCAAATGCCTCCTGACAACTCTCGTTCCATTGATTACGGAAGTAGCTGGCTGGTTTCTTCTGGCACTTCCCCAATAAAGCGTAGAGGTCTCGGGCAATCTTCGAAAATGACGGCACGTAGCGTCTATAGTAACTCGCAAAGCCCAGAAAGACTCTCAACTGTTTCAGTGTTCGAGGGACTGGCCATTCAGTCACCGCCTTCGTCTTGGTGTCATCGGTCGAAATTCCCTCTGCTGATAATACATGACCCAAGTACGAGACTTGTTGCCTGAAAAGGTGACACTTCGAAGGTTTTAGCTTGAGGTTGTGAGCCTTAAGTCTTGTGAAGACTCGATCCAGATGTTGCAGATGCTGCTCAAATGAAGAAGAATAAATGAGAATATCATCTAGATATACTAACAACATTTGGAAATACAGATCGCCTAAACATCTTTGCATGAGTCTTTGGAAGGTTGCAGGGGCTCCACACAACCCAAAGGGCATACGGTTGTATTCATACAGTCCTAACGGTGTTACGAAGGCAGTTTTCTCCCGATCTTCCTCATGCATTCTCACTTGATGATAGCCGCTTGCAAGATCGAGGGTAGTGAAAAATCTTGCTCCCTTCGGGGCGTCGAACGAGTCTAGAATACGTGGCAGAGGAAAAGCATCTCGTTTTGTTTGTGAATTTAGTCGACGGTAGTCCACGCACATGCGTAAAGAGCCATCTTTCTTCCTGGCGAGCACTACTGGGGCTGCGTAAGGACTACAACTCTCTTGAATAATGTCCGCCTGGAGAAGGTCTCGTATATGTTGCTTTACCTCCTCGAATTGGTTAGGGGGAATACGGCGAAATGGCTGAGCGGTTGGTTCATCTGTTTTCGTTACGATTTTATGAGTTACCGTTGTTGTATCACCCAAGTCGAGTTGGCTTGAGGCAAAAACATCCCGGTGTTTGTGAAGGAGGGACTGTATCTGCTTCAGCTGGACCACGGAACCATCGAACTCTGATAAATCAACCGGGATTGGTTGCTGGCTAGGGTCGATATGATTTGACGGAGGGTTGGTGATCATAATTTCGTTGACTGATATATGCCTGAACTGTACTTCCGAGCCGGTGTTAGCAGATACAGATTCAACTGGGCTCATTACTCCAATGGGAGTGTGTTCAGGTATGACAACCCCTTCCGAAGATAGATTGATAATCCTCACCGGGAAAGACGGACGAATGGAGTTGACCACAGTGGCTTGCACGATCACCCCCAGACGAAGGTTATCAGCGTTCCTCAAGGGCTCAATGACGGAGACCGGACTTCTATTACTCTTGCCGGTAGCTAGTACTGTAACCCACGACTGTGCTGGAACAAACGTGGATCGCCCTTCGGCAGTATGAATCAGGGAAGACTTCTGCTGTTTCTCTTCTCTGTCAAAAACCAAGTTGGAAAGATTTAGTCCGTTTGTTATGCCAGGTGTGATAATATTCATGCCAATGACCATAGGTATGTATCTTTTCCGCTCTCGATGCTCCTTATCTCCCGTGTCTTTAACGACAATGACGCCCATCTGCGGCAACGTGACCCCTTCAACCTCGATGTCCAGCTCGAGATAGCCAATATATGGGATGCTCAACACGGTAGCGCAAGTGAGGGACAACCAGAGACCATCAGTCACAAGATTTGCTCCTGTGGGCTTCAAGAAAGTTCTAAAGAATTCTTCAGTAATAGTAGATACCATAGAACCCGTGTCTACTAGGCCTTGCAATTGAACACTTCCAATCTTGACTTCCAGTGTTGGGGAAACCCCAACAAAACGATCCTGAGGATCTCTCTGGTTTAGATTATTAATGTTCGTTGAACCCCCATTGATCCTACCCACCTTAGGGTTCCCATTGGTGGGAGGCTTCAGTTTGACGCCTGCGTCCTTGAGGTCTCTGCGGCCTTCTGGTACCACTCGGCGGTGTTACGGGCTGCCTCCGCTTTTCGGTACTCTGCAAGCTCGGCGTGTGCCTCCAAGAGTTTCTTTTTGAAGCACGCTGAAGTGCGGTGCCCAATTCGCTGGCAGTGTTCGCAGTAAGGTCTGGGCTGGTTAGGCGAGGGAGATTCGGCTCGCGTGCTTGAGGGTGTCACATTAGATGGAGACTTGCCTTCCCGGCCAACTGACTCTGCTGTTGCCTTCAAGAGCTGATTCATCTGGGACTGCTGTTCCCGGATGACCTGGCGTTGTTCATCCAAAAGGCTCCTCATCTGCTTGATTTCGTCTGGTGCAGTGGACGCTGTTTTGACACTGCGTGCCTCTTCAATGGTTGCCTTGGCCGTAGTGCTAATGTCAGTGTCCTCTTCAGCCCACTCAGTTGCCTCTCGTCGTAATCTAAGAAAGGGCATACTAGGATTATCTCGCAATTGTTTCTTAAGATGTTTGCGTAAGAGCTGATCAGATACCCCCTCGGCAAATTGATCACACAGTAATCGGTCTCTGGATGAGCCTAAATGGGCACATTTGCTAACAGCCTTATTCAACAACTCCATCAATTGATGGGAAAAGTCTCTAAGGGACTGGGAATGTCTTTGCTTACATTCGAAAAACTGTCTCTGTAACTGAACCCCAGTGGCTTTAACCCCGAACACTTCCTGTAAAATGGACACCAACTTCTCAACTGTATTACGGTCGCATTCAGGACGAAGTTTAACTTCCTCCCTTGCTGCACCTTCAAGGTGCTGAAACATGAAATGAACCTTATCTTCGTCCGTAAGGGGCCTAGAAGCAATGGATGCATGGATATCGCAAAGCCAATCTTCTAATATCATGTCACCTTCTTTGCCTGTAAACGATTTAATCTTTTTCTGGGAAGGCATTAACAAAAATGCAGGTGAAGTTTTCTCCTTCTTTAGGCCAGAAACAGATTCTAGTTCGGCACTCAATCGTTCTATGCTCTCCCGCAAATATTCTACCTCTTCTTTTGATGCCATTGTGAGCAATACGAAAATGCAAGCGGTAATTACTCAAAAGTAAGTCTGCGGATGACCATACAGGTTAATACAACCCCTATGACTGCCATACATTACAACATATGCCTACTCGGTGTCCGTCTCTCTCTTCGCCAGATCTTCGCACCAGCTTCCCGTCCGTGTAGCTGCCGTGTAGCTGCCGTGTAGCTGCCGTATGGCTGCCGTGTAGCTGCCGTATAGCCGCCGTATGGCTGCCGTGTAGCTGCCGTGTAGCTGCCGTGTAGCTGCCGTATGGCTGCCGTGTAGCTGTCGTGTAGTTGGATGCTGGCTGAATCAGCTAGATGGCGCAATGGAAGACTTCTCCCGGTATTTCTGGTAGCCTTGCTTATCGGAAAGGGGGGGGGGGGCGGGGAGTGATTGATAGTATCTTCAGATACACCTATAGGTAAAGTTGAGAGCGATCCTGCCGACTACGCCATGTGTAACCGAGCACGAAAAGGAGACGGGACAAACACTCGGTGTACAAGTTGTTTAATTCGTCCAAAAGGGAATTTCTACAACGTAAACCTGGGACGGTATATCAAGAACCAGCAGGGAATGGACAGGGAAATGACAACGGGAAAAGGACGGGGAATTAACAAGGGAATCGAATGGTGAAATTGGACGGAGGGGGGGGGGGGAACAAGGCTACCAGAATGATGCGGTCTGCGTTAAAACAAAGGACAGCTCATATTAAAGTTAACAACAGCATAATATTTTCAACAATAGCCCAATATTCTAAGTTTAGACACACAAGTAACCCATTCACGAACTTCTTAAAGTTTTCATTATGTTCGACTCCCGCGTCGGTATGATATCATAAATGTCTTTTTAGATTCGTCTTCCTGAAACAATAGTTTTTTCCGTAATAGGCCTAAAGAGCTGGCGTTTGGACCAAAGTAAAACCTTTTTCAATGGCGATAATTATTATGAACCTATTACATCTTACATGGCTCAATGTGAACACCTGGCCGCCGCTGCAACGGCGGAGATCTGTGATGTTTTACACTAAAAAACCCGTTTATATAAAGTGGTGAACTCCAAAGTTAGATGTTTTAAATTATTGAACATGTATCTTCAAGAGTAAGGGGGCAGACGATGTGTACAGATATGGAGGTAGGGTACAGGCTTCGTCATCCCGTAGTTGACATTACAGTCCCTGATTAATGCAATAGAATACAGGTATTGGGATTATACTTTCCGTTAATGTTCGACATGAGTACAGATTAAATGCAAGGAGTTATTGGTATAAACCGAGTTAGAATATTTTCCCGTTAAAATTGTTACCAACTGATGAACACTGGCCAAATGAAATATCTATTCTGAGACTTGACTTTACACACCCCAGATTTGTGGTTAATATTTAACCTCCACTCAAAAATACAAGTACAGTGTATTAGAATTTGCTTACCGAAATCTCTCGGCCGAAGACCGTCTTACACGAGGTCCCACAGTTGGAGCTTTTCTTTGGGTTTTTTTTTTTTTTTTAAACAGAATTAAACTTAATGGGGCTAACTCAGGTAACATAACGAACTAAACCATAACAGCGCTCTACGTGTTGATTCCCCAACGGCCTATGCAGGAATGGCCGTCTTGAATTTGGCGCTGCACCACGCCCGAGTCTGTCATGCTTGACCAAATACAAGCAAAGCTCCTATTCAATAGGTAAACGCAGATTCCCATTCTCCCACTGGGGTTCGAGCAGGCTGTGAATATTCAACATTCAAATAAGCTCTGTGGCTTGCAACACAGCGCGTCCAGAAGTAATAGTACCATTCGTAAGTAGTCAATTGAATTCGCGGTTTGACGAATTCGGTTGGTTACAAGTTAATAGAAATCAAGAAGTTGTTGTACAAGCATAGGCACATCTTCGGTGATCATGGGTACGATTTAGGAGATACTAGCACGGTAGAACATAGGATAATCACGGAAGATTCCGTTCCAGTGACGCAAACTTTTCGTAGGATACCTCCTAACCAGTATGAACAAGTTAAAGACCATATCCAGAAATTATTACAGCATGACATAATCCAAGACAGTCATAGCCCATATTCTGCTCCGATCGTGCTAGCCAAGAAGAAAGATGGAAGTTTGAGAATGTGCGTCGATTATCGCAGGTTAAACTCTCGAACTAAGAAAGATGCCTTTCCTTTACCAAGAATATCTGAATTTCTTGACGCGCCTGTGGGCGCTAGGTTCTTCTCTTCTTTGGATTTGGCCAGCGGTTATCACCAGGTGAGAGTTCGCGAGGAGGACCGTGAGAAGACGGCCTTCATTACGCCTATGGGGTTATATGAATATACCCGAATGCCATTTGGTCTGTGCGGAGCCCCTGCAACTTTTCAGCGTCTAATGCAAAAGTGCTTTGGCGATCTCATCTACCAACTATTGTTTGTATACTGGATGATATTTGCATTTATTCCAAGACCTTTGAGGAACATCTGAAGCACATTGACACTGTTTTCACTCGGTTGAGGCAGCATAACTTGAAGCTCAAACCTTCTAAGTGTCATTTGTTTGTGAAGGAGGTCCACTATCTTGGTCATGTTTTGTCTGAGGCTGGAATTAAGACCGATGATGAGAAAACAAAATGTGTTAGAGAGTGGCCAGTACCACGTACGGTCAGGAACCTAAGGTCGTTTCTAGGCTTTGCGAGTTACTATCGTCGTTTTGTTCCAAAGTTTGCAGAACTTGCTCGTCCCTTACACGCTTTGGTAGGTGTCTGCCAAGGCCATGATCCTAAGTATTTCAGGCAAAGATGGTCTACGGAGTGCCAGCAAGCTTTTGAGTCACTCAAAAACAAATTCTCTTCCACTCCAATTCTAGCATTTGCTGACTTCACTAAACCCTTTGTTCTCGACGTGGATGCTAGTTTGTCTGGACTGGGAGCTGTCCTGTCCCAAGTCCAGGAGGGTCAAGAACGAGTAATTGCTTACGCTAGTCGCACCCTTAGAGACAGTGAGAAGAAGATGAGGAATTATAGCTCTCGTAAGTTAGAGTTACTGGGGCTCAAATGGGCCGTGATTGACAAATTCAAGGAATATTTGCATGGGTCGCAGTTCACTGTTAGGACCGACAATAACCCTTTAGTTCATCTGAAAACTGCTAAGTTGAGTGCGGTAGAGCAGCGTTGGGCTGGCGAACTGGCATCATTCGACTTCCGGATTGAATACAGACCAGGTCGCGTGAACAAAAATGCAGATGGCCTTTCAAGACAGTCTGAGGGAGATGAAAACACATCTTCAGAATCCCCGTTAATAGATGGGTCCAACATCTCTAATGTAGTCGCAACATGTTTCCTTCCCGTAGAGCTGCAGTGTACAATTAACAACGACATCATCGAACTTGGTTCAAGTAGACTACAGTCGAACATCTGCAGTCACATTTCTGTTTTCCCATCTTATACCAACCAACAGATGAACAAATTACAGCAAGAGGACGTCAATATAAAGCGATTTCTACGTTATTACTCAGCCAATCGCATCCCAAGTAGTCGGGAACGACGAGCTGAAACGCCACAAGTTCAGGCTATGTTAAAACAGATGAAACGATTCACGGTAATTGATGGTGTTTTGTATCGGGATGTGAAGGATCCTAAAGCAGGTATCCTGCATCAATTGGTTCTACCATTGTGTCTGAAAGCGAAGGTTCTCACAAGCCTTCATGATCAGTTTGGCCATCAGGGAATGGAAAGGACGATTTCTTTAGTTCGTCAGCGTTGTTATTGGTCCAATATGTATGCTGATGTAAAACAGTGGATCACAAATTGTGAACGGTGTGTCATTTCCAAGCTTCCTTCACCTTCGACGAGGAATCCACTTGGTCATCTTGTTGCTAACAAACCGCTGGAAGTCGTAGCCATCGATTTCACGTTACTCGAACCCACGTCAGACAGAATTGAGAATGTCCTCGTTGTGACGGACGTGTTTTCTAAATTCACTATCGCTGTGCCCACGAAGGACCAAACAGCAAAAACTACAGCGAATGTATTGGTCAAACAATGGTTTATGAAATATGGTGCCCCTATGCGTATACATTCAGACCAGGGAAGGCAGTTTGAATCCGACCTTATACGTCAACTCTGCAAGCTGTATAATATTGCCAAAACCCGCACTACTTCGTATCATCCCCAGTGCGAAAGATTTAATCGTACTATGCACAATCTTCTCCGCACGCTCACAAACAAACAAAAACGTGCATGGTCCTCTTTTCTTCCTGAATTAATCTACGCATATAATTCTACGCCCCACGCCTCGACCGGATTTTCTCCATTCTATTTAATGTTCGGAAGAGACCCTTGTCTACCCATAGATGCTCTGTTAGATAGAAGAGAGAAAGATTCGGCACTTAATAATGATTGGGTAGCACTACATAAGAGTCGACTCGAGGAATCGTACCGATTAGCTAGGCTGAAGAATGACCAAGAAAGACACAAGAATAAACAAATCTTCGACCGGAAGGCAAATCCTAATATCTTTAAAATAGGGGATCATGTCTATCTGCGCAGTCATGTGAAAGGAAGAAGCAAGATTCAAGATCACTATCGTCCTGAAAAGTACATCATCATCGCTCAACCGGATCCCTCGAACCTTGTTTATGTCATAGAAGCCCTGGATGAAAGTGGCCAAAGGAAGACAGTCAACTCCGTCGAACTCAAGTTAGTTCCGTCGGGTCTTTTATCTCATAAACCGCGGACTAAGTCTATACGACATCGCCTGGGCTCGAAAACTACTCCTTTGGGTGTCTCTCAACAAAGTTCTTCCTCTGATTCGGAATATGACATAGCTGTCTGGATTCCTGGGACCGAGCCGGAAGATTCAGCAATAAAAGGGCCCCGAAGGTCACAACGTTCAGCAAAAGGACAACATCGTAATCCTTTCCACTTGCCGAAAACGGTGTTGTCTCAACAGGTGGTTTCGTGCCTTCTCTCCGATAATCCAGTGGCTATTAGTCTGACTCTTGTGATCCTATTACTCTCACTATTCCTTTTTAATTCCTTCCTTCTTTTAGAGCTGAGACTACTGTTGGATAGTCTAACTATACTACTTATTTTCCGCTTTGTTTATTCCTTGGAGAGAACTGGACTGTCACGTCATTATTCCAGATTGAAATCAATCATTGTTTCTGTTTTCCGTTGGCTAATGGAATGGACTGATGGTTAAATATGAACCACATTTCACCCTACCAATTGACTTTACACTAGAAATGAACGTGGAAGATGGAATTGGACGGATTGGGTTTTATGCGCCAGGAGATTTAGCGCCCTGTTTGAGATCATCTCTTTCTTAGTTTAATTCACTAAGCAGGCATTATGCTATGATGTTTCCATTTGCCAGACCCTATAACCCTTTTCTTTCGATCATAGTTCTTGTGGACTGGATTTGTAGAGATCACCTCGTTTTCTCTCTTTTGGAGGGTTGGATCCGAAGTCCTATCAATATTAGCTACAGTAGGGAATTTGTGATTCTCCTTTAATTTTTTACCAGGGATGATTGTGACCAGCCAGACTTAGGTTTCATTTTAATTTCGCTGCCAGGTCCTGTACATAATACAAATAAATAACGCATACGTTTGCTCGCGCTTTTGACGTGGAAAAGTGCGTCTTGTACATAATTATTGTTAATTTCCCCTGCGCACCCGCGAACGCTCTCTATCGGTAATCTTAAGTTCGGGCGCATAGTTTAAATACTTGCGAGGCCTTTTTTTGTATGGCTACTCACTGGCTGTAGTGAGACGTGGCCTTCGTGTAGGGTGTGGCAGTTTTGGCCAGTGCATCTGTACGCCTGCCATCGGAGCATACACACAGCTCCCTTTTCCACCTCTTTCGTTGAAAACTGAAATTCGTTCTCCAATACTATCTTCGGGGAGGCACGAGCATGTGAGACCACTGCTGGCCCGGTAAGTCCTTTAAGAGTTTTTTTAATATAATGTAAATAGATTTTTTGAGGATAGCCCGACCGAGACATGGTTAAAGGGTGGTACGGCCTGAGGAAAAAAAATGAATCTCAAGCTTAGTAGTTCAATCTTCTATGTTTTATTTGATCAAGCCGCAATTTATTTATTCGAAGTTCTGGAAATTCTTTTACAGCGTGTACTGTACAGACCCTGTGAGGCTTATAGTGATCGGCAGCCCCACGACACACATTGCCACTGGTATGTTTAAAGTAATGTAATATAGAGAGTACAGTTCGAAAGTGAATAAAGTAATTGTTT
This sequence comes from Luidia sarsii, assembly GCA_949987565.1. Taxonomy (NCBI): domain Eukaryota; kingdom Metazoa; phylum Echinodermata; class Asteroidea; order Paxillosida; family Luidiidae; genus Luidia; species Luidia sarsii. The sequence continues at coordinate 2,901,516 of OX465102.1, forward strand.
CATTTGTCTCCACTAAAAATGCAATGCAAATTGCAAAATGATGTCGATATGACGTTGTACAGATATATCTGTTTCAAGGAAATTTGTAAAAATGATGCAAACTGCTTACGGACTAGAATGGCCAAAATGTAAATATCCTGTTGGGACCAAAACGCCAGGTCCGCATTTTTTGGGATAAATCTGTATTTTCCTTCCTCTTTCCCGGTTCGGAACCGGAACTTATTGTGTGATATTGTTTTTTTCTCATGTTTACAGAGCTTGCTTCAGCACATTTCGACTGTCGTTTGTTTTAGTTTATGTACAAGCTTATGTTCCTCTATCTTTGCCGAGCAGGCACCCTCAACTTTAATAAATTTGGGTAGAGAGGAAATTTATTTGCATCTCAGTTTTATTTTCTTCACGACTCGTCCTGAGTGTCCTCATTTAGTACTTGGTTACATAAGGATAGCCTGCTGCATGTCCTGTTCCTTTTACAATATATAGCAACACCTCCATGACACTGTTGACTTAATGTTTGGGTAATGTTACTTGAATTATTATATGAATCACTTCTGGTCTGATGATAAGATTTGAATTCACTTAATTCGGTTTCATAGTTAAACTCATTCTCAATCCACGTTTCTGCCACACAAATGAAGTCTGATGTCATCATATCTCTGTTACATTTCAAGTCAATGAAGTGTTCCTTCAGTCCTTGAATGTTATGCAACATGATTACAGTGTCATTCAATTGATCTGTATGCATATTAGACTCCTCAATGAATTGTGGCATACAACTTATTGATTCCCTCACTGCTTTATTGCAGTACACAAGTTTTTCATCAAAGCCTTCAATAACAAGTTCATTTAGGGATGTTACTCTGCTCAGTGCAACATATGCCTGACCTGCTGCAAATGTACGATTAAGACACACCACTGCTTTGTCTGTAGTCATTCCTTGTACCTTATGAACTGTACATGCCCAGGCTAGTTTCAATGGAAATTGTTGTCTTATTCTTTGTTTACTTATATTTTCCTCTTCTCTCTCAATTGCAATTATACCATTATTTTTCCTTTTCACTTTAGATCCAACATTTTTACTGTCAAACTGAACATGTATACGTTTAGGGGTACATTTATCCGGTAACATTATGATGTCACACACAGTTCCAAGTACTCCATTCACAAGTCCATCTGATACATCAATATTTTTAGTCAGCATTACTCTAGCACCAGTACCTAGCCACAATGATTCCGGTAAAGTAGTATACATTGATTTTTGTTGTAGTTTTTCCTTTTTTGTGTTATCTGGTCTACTACAATTTTTCTTCAAATCATTTGCAATAATACACATACAATCTCTGCATTTGGCAAATAATATTTTCATATTGTATTCATCAACCTGTTTATTACCACATTGCCACATCTTCATTTAGTAACTTATCCTGCTTTGTTCTGACACGTATTTTATTCAAGGTCTCAGCAAACTTTATATCATCCTTTTGTCTCATAATTTCTTTCAACTCTACTTTCTGAAAACAATCATTCCACAGATCTACTGTAGTATCTCTCTGATGCTCACATTTCCGAACGGCTTTTGATCACGGGTTTGCTTGATCTGACGCAGACGTCCATGTATGTAGCACAGCATTTTATGATCCACCATTGATATTTCATCAATAATAATAATCTGAAGATCTTGCAAATTATTCCTTAAAGTATTCAATTTCTCATCACCTAGAGGTTGATAAGGCAAACGTGCATCAGTAGGGATTGACAGTGCACTATGAATTGTACTTCCATTAATATTAAAAGCTGCTACTCCGGTAGGTGCAGTTATCAATACTGACACATTATCAGGATTATGAACCAGTCTTGTGAACAGCCTTGTTGTTTCATAGTGTATTGATTTTATCAAATGACTTTTACCAGTGCCAGCTCCACAAGTGATAAAAACATGAAATGGTTCCGGATTTTTACCTTGTACTTTCTGTAAACACCAGCCTCGAATCTTATTAAACACATTCCTCTGCTGTACATTCAATGATCTCATCAAGCATAATGCATCTTTCTTTGATATTTTCATAGAATGTGGCTCAATGCTACACACTTCTTGTTTTTTGTGACATTTTAGATCAGGAATATCCACATCATCCTCTTCTGAAACTACTGGTTGGCGTTCTGATTCACATTCAAGTCTTTCCTGTTCAGATATAGGGGAAATCAAAGCCCATGCATCTTCCTGCAGACCATGTTTCTCTACGTATACATTTGCTGCTTCTAGAGCCTCTGCATTCTTTTCATATATAGAACGATTACTTTCAACAACAACACTAACGGATTCCATCTTGTTATTAAGACAAACAGAACCATTCATATAAAACTGTTTATAATTGTCAAACTGAGGTGGTTTCAATTGAATTTCTACACGATATGGAAGAAATAACTGCAATATACTTTGATAATACTTCTGAGGATATTTAGTCACTGAAAATCTTGGATATCTTACAACTGCAGCATCGGTTCTTGTACGTTTCTGTATATGACCCATATCATGTTTCAATGCATATACAAGGGACTTTCTTGAGCTATTACTTAAATTACTGTAAATGATTCTGTACTCTGAACAAAATGTTGCAAGACACATGTCATGAAATTAATCATTATCTGGCCTTGCCTTGTAACGATCGACTTTACTAGTCATGAAGATATCATCATCGTCTTCACATTTGGTCTGAATTACACTTAACGGCAAACTCATACGGACAGGATTTTCACCCACAGGTACAAACTCAACTTTTCTTTCAACCTGAGACCACAAACGCGAAACACTGCTTCCTGGGCTGATATTTCCCTGTTATGTAAATACACACATCCAATTTCCTTCATACTCTGTCTTGCATCTAAATTCCCTTTCCTTGCTTCACTCTGTGCTTGTCCTAATAACTGTCCCAATTCACGTTCAGACTTTGACATGTATGATACAACGTATGCTGCACAGGCATATGCATCACTGATGTATTGTATATCCATATTAGCATTCCACGCCCTTATCAAATCAGGATTATACAGATTCACCCATGTATCTTGAGGTTCTCTCTTCATAACAATGGTATCTTTCCTACTCAAAATATCATTGGCATTCTCAAAATCACTCTGTGTAATGTTAATAGTGCTAAATAATTCTGATGTAGTCATATGTTGGTTTTTTTCATTCTGGATTGCATTCCACACTGACTTCAATAATTCTTTGGCTTTAGTCTGCTTATTCTTATAATTTCTAATGGGAACACTTTCATCATCATTAAAACAACCATCTTCATCTCCTTCATTGTTCTCCTTCATTGGTTCAGGTCTGGCAATAAAAGTCTCATTAGATGGAGGTCTAGGAAAATTGAATCTGCATTCAGTTCCTTTCTTTTTACAAGATTTGGTATGCTTCTTACTTTGCTGCTGCACATTACTTACTATTTCATTCAATTCCTCATCATCTTCTTTGGTTGGTAACTTACAACTGATATATGTATCAATGAATTATTACTTTATCATCACTGTCTTCTGCCAATGTGGGCGCATCCTCAATCCAAAACAAACAATGTGTATGTGGCGATCCTCTTTGCTGAAATTCTACTCTGTAAAAATAGTCCTTGACTTTCCCAATGGGTGCTGCATCTGACATTATAACATCTTTCAAAAAGGTATGAAATCGCTTCTCAAACATTCTAGCAACAGTCACAGGATTACTTCTCAATACTTTACACTTTTCAATCCAATCTAGGTCTTCAATTTTTCGAGAATCACCTTGTTGTCTCAAAAGTGTATTGATGACTTCAGGCCATCTGAAATCAGCTGCAGAAAATGAACAAAACCATGTTGGTATTCCGAGTTGCCTAATCATAGCCATGACATCTCTTTGAGTTGATTGCCAATATGACGGTGTACCTCTAATTGGTTTCATAAATTTGTACCCACTATCAGACTGTAAAATTTCATTCAAATGATCTCTATCTGTAATCATGCTAGAATTCACACTTTGACCAGAATGCATTTTTCCTGAACTCTGACGCATAGCAATTGAAACATTGGACATCACCTTGTCAATTTCTGATAAATACTGAGCAAAAAAGATATATTTAGTACTTTTAGCAAACCTGTTGTCTGCATTCATTAATCTATTATGAAAATATCTTAAACGAGTGAGCTTTTCATCACGATTATCATCAAATGTAGGTGTACCTACTGGGAATAATGCTGGGAAACATTTTGCTTCATTACCCTTTTCCATTAACACCCTGACTGGATTATTCCTTTCACACGGTGCAACACATATTACATCATCAAAGTATTGATCTAGCACTTCTTGTCCAATATCTACAGGCTGTAAGCATGTATCAAGAGGAATACCACACAAACGATTCTCATCGCTTTCATCATCACTAGCGCTTGTCTCATCAGATTCATCATGTAACAATTCTTTTTCTTGCTCCTCATCATGCCCATCATCTAACAGGGGATCATTCCAGTCACAATCAATTTCAATATCTCGATACCATACATTATTCTGCTTTAGATAACTTAGTGCATTGTCGACATGTTCTCTGCTCACAAACTGGTACTGATAATAACCTTTGTATGTTAATTTTCTCTTTAATTTGATTCGAATCAATTGGTCTCTATTTGCACATCTTGGTAATGCTGTCACTGTTTCTGCAATGTTTGATGGTACACATACAACTGGACCATGGACTGCATTCTGACCTCCTTTGGGTAATGCTATCATCTTCATGAATGCCACATTAATTGCAATAAGATGCTCCTCTAAAACATTCAAACAAGCCAATTCCTGTGGAATATCAACCAGTTCCATATAATTTACACATGCTTCTGCCGGCACTTTGTGTTGAAGCAATTTCCTGTGACATGTGTAACATATCCATAAACAAGCCCTGCTAGAATTAGAAACAAGACAGTCATTTCCACACTCTTTAGTGCACACACATTTATGTAAGTATTTCTCAGATATACAATCAGCCCTGCTATACTTGCATCTGATGACTTGCTTTCTAAACCAGAGTTTCAGACACACTGCACAGACATACTCAGGTCCTGTTGAGACTTCATTCCTCCATGTTCTTATAACATTCTTCATGATGCTTGCATGATTTTTATTTTTTATTCTTTGTGTTTGATTTCTCTGCTTTATTTTCTTCCGGTATTCTGCATCACGACGATATTTGTTTTTCTGATTATTTATCAAATTCAATTTGTACACAGGATTACTCGAATACTTTCTCTTTAATGTTTTAATAAGTGCACTTCTATATACTTGATTGCTGTGATATTTATTCTTTGCATGATTAATTTTGTTTTGTCTATATGCAATTTCTTTTTCATACCTGGCTTTTGTACTGTTAATCTTATATCGTCTGTATACATTATATTTGTGATTCTTGCTGTTTGTGGTGTTAACCTTTCTTTCCCTGTATACACTGTCCTCATGATACTTGCTGTTTGTGGTGTAAACTTTTCTTTCCCTGTATATACTATCCTCATGATACTTGCTTTTTGTGATGTTAATCTTCCTTTCCCTGTATACCCTATCCCCATGATACTTGTTTTTTGTGATTTTCAAATGTCTTTCTCTAAATGCAATATCTTCATGATATTTCACATTCAACAATTTCTTTTTCCAAGCGCCGTTTTCTTTATATCTTTGTTTCTCAAAATCACGTCTATTTTTTCTGAATTCTTTACAATTTGAATATTTCTGTTTTTTTGCATATTTCTTGTTATCCCTGTATATATTTTTACAATCTGATTTTAGGGTCATTTTTGTTTGACGATACTTTTCTCTTTTTATTTTGTTCTTAAGTCTCAAATTCACTCGTTTGCATTTATTCTTTCCCTTCTTATTGTAATGCGTTCCTGTCTCTTCTTTCTTACCATCACATTGACTCGCATTATTTTTGTCTATAGAATCTTCAATCAAGAACTCACTATTACAAGAGCTGGCAGATATATCATTTGTTTCAATTGTGGGAAGTGCATGAACATTCAAAACCAAATCATAATGAACTTCATTTCTATGGTACAGATACATTCCACAATTTGGCAATCTATTACTATTGCTGAAAGAACGAGAAAACACATACCACTTAGTAATATCACTATATGTGTAAACATCAACGCCAAACATGTCAGCCACTGCCACGATCTCTACCTCAGTAGCCCATGTTCCATTATCAAACATCTTTTGTCTCAATACGTAGTCTCTCACTGTAATGTAACCTTCTCTTAAGAAAGGATTAAAACTTTCTTCATTTTCCAGCAAGGTCTTCCAATGTTCTCACATGTCTTGGATAAGTCATTACCATTTAAACATATTTTGCCAATATCAAATTTAAGACAAAGTGCACTCTTTATTTCTTTAGTTAGAGGCACAAACTTCAGAGTAACAGGTTCAATAACTTTTACGACTTGTATGTCACTGTCATCAGTTTCTTTGATTGGAGATGTATTACTTTCTATCGCCTCATTCAAGCATTCATACTTCACATCTGGTGATGTACTTCTAAAACAAGCACTATCAGAAATCTCAACGTTTTCATGTCTATGAATGCTCTCATGATCACTAACCATCACATTAACGCCTGTAATTTCAAATTGCTCAGAATTAGACACATTCATAGAATGACCAAGTTCAGTACAATACCCATGCACACCTTGCCATGATGCAACGCATTTCAGCAAACTTCTTCCTTCACTGCTTTGCAAGCCATTGTGATTTCTAGAATGAGAATCAAAAATATAATACATTCCTCTGTGAGCAATAACTGAGAATGTGCTACTATGGAAACAAATAAAGCACGCGGAATATTTCTGTAGTGTCTGCTCCAATGCATCTCTCAATGACACCATATTGAATTCAGACAGATTAAATTCTTCTCCAAAAGTACCACACACAGATTCATCATACTTCATGTTAAAATGTTGACTAAAAACATCAACTTCATCAGGCAACTCATTGATCAACAAATACTCATGCATCACTGTAGAACTATTTGATAGATAACTATACAACTGATTGCCAGTATTCAATACCAAATCCATATCAAGAGGACACCATTCATTCATGATCTTAATGTGACTATATAGCACTGCACACAGACTGTTAGCAACACATTGCTTTCCACTATTGTTCCCAAACTTATGATGACCTTGATGGAAGGTACCTTGAACAACTTTGTTATCCTTGTCCTGCTGTTTATTTTGAGTACTTGATTCACCGCATACAATGGTAGTTTTAGACACTTTAAGTTTGGGTATCTCGTATGATTTACTTCTGAGTGATAGGACTCTTTGCTTTTTGATGATAGTTGCATCTTCAGAACAATTTTCAGCCAACGCCTTTCTTTTCAGTTGCAATTTCTCTTTAACCTCAGACAGAACTTCCTTTTTTGTTTTTCTCAGTCTGTATCGTGGTTTCTGGTCAGTTTCTGAACTCACTGAACAACTTGTTGCACTGTTCCCTTTAGCTTTTTTACACGTCACATTTTTGCTGCTATCCTCATTTCCATCACTCTTGTCTACAGCATTAACAGCTTTCTTACTCCTTAAAGAATAGCCTCCAGTTTGTGTCAGAATCTTACTACCACCTGTTACATACATCATATCTGCACGTTCCTTTATCTCACCATGAATTACACCATCTCTTTTGTCATCTTCAATGGGATATGCTTCCTCAGTGTTCACCAATTCATCTTGCACTTCAAGATCACTCATCAATAGCATCTCAAACCGGTTGCTATCTGTGGAAATTCCAAGATCAGACATCAAAGATTGACTGTAATTAGATTGTCCACATTTAGCACACATCCATGATACTGGTTTGCTTGCCAAGATATGCTCAATATTTGCCCATACACTTGACATGATAACAAATGTTACACCCTTCACATGTCACAGTTCTTTCCAAAGGTCTTGATGCTTGATCACATAGCCAACACTTTCTGACCACTTCCTGATCAATTATTTGCCTACTATTGACTGTCTGACACTGCATTTTGACAGGCTTCATCATATCACTACACTGCACTTCATTATTTGTATTGTCTGTCTCTTTACTCCCTGACTTTATTGAGATTTTCTCCATTCTCCTCATGCTGCCGATGGTAGTCTCATTATCTCTGCTAAAATGACTGGATGTGGTTTCCTTCACCTTCTCCTGTATCTGTCCATCTGTTGTCATTTGCTGTTCAATTGATTTACCACAGTTGCAATATTCACACACAGTACATTTCCTACTCATTTTTGCCCACCTCGTCTTTCTCAGCATCGTATAACCAGTTGTCCTCTGAGCCCTTCTGCAAGTGTCAATTGCTGTACTCTTCCATACACTCCGACACTTCTGCATTGATGCAACTCTAAATCCCACTCTCACCTGATGTTTGCTGGTCTTGCTCTTATGAATCTTCTTGACGCTCATCTCATGTCTCCTCCTATGGTGTATGTCATAGCTTCTCTGATATCTCACAACTCCTGCAATAAATCTCATGACTCACCTCATGACTTACCCAGTTGCTCATTGTATGGCTTCTCTCGTCACTCATCAGACAGATTTTCTCCTGGCTCATCTTCTGGCTCATCTTTTGACTTTGACTTTTCTTATCATATATCTTATAGTTCAGAGTATTTGAATCATTTTCCAACAAATCAGAGTTCTTCAAAGCAAGATATATCAACTCAAGGTACTTCATCTCATGGTACTTCAACTCAAGATACTTCAACAACTTCAACAACTTCAACAACTTCAACAACTTCAACAACTTCAACAACTTCAACAACATATGGCTGCTACTGATAGCAGGCACAAGTGCCTGGTTCTCAGCAGCGTCCTCAAGCAAAGGAGCTTGAGTTACAAGCCCGAGAGCTTGCGTGGAAATGGAAAGAAAAGAGGAATAGAAGGCAAGTGAACGGACATGAGAAGGAGATGAAGAATAAGAGCTGAGATAGGAAAGGTTAGAAAGATGAGAAAGAAACATACACCTGTTGGAGGAAGCAGGCATTCCTCCAGGCTTCTCCCAGGACTCCCTCGAGAACTTCACGTGGCTTGGCATTTTTCCTGCAAACAAATCACCAGAGAAACATATATTTTACTTCTAGGTACTCTACACCATTGTCAAAATGTCACCCAACTGATAATACTGTTTTGCTCCATTTTCGTTGTAGAAACTATTTTTTTCCCAAATGAAAATGCCTATAACTGTATTCAATGTGTACAATAAAAGTGCTCATACATCACGCAAAATATGAGTTTTGTTTGGTTTGTTTTGGTGGTTCTATTATTTCAATTGAAAAAGCCACTGTATTGAATATACTTATTTGATCTCCAAAATGTTTGTACATTAATGAGTAACATACATTGTAGTTACACTTTTTTAACAGTGATGTGACTGTGGTACAATAGAACATTTCTTGGCAAAATTCTCCACAACCATGTTTCTTCCAAATGGCATAATGAATTATCAACCTGCTTGTCAGGGGGAAATGTTGAATTCCTATATCATTCACATCCATCATTTCAAAGCACTATGAATAAACAAAATACATTTGTAGGGTAAGATGTACATGTATCAAAAATAGTGTTTATATCCAGCAGAAGTGAAAAAGCATTGAGCAATTATAGACATACTCTATTAAGTCACTTTATTTTCCAGTTCTATCTTCAATATGCATGTTTCATGAAATAGAAAACAAATACAATGATATATGGAAGTGATTGTCCATACATTGATCTTTACTTTTATTCACATTAATTACAATAAGAAGTGAGCATGAACATTTGTACATTAACTTACAAAATCAGTAACTCCCTCTTTATACTCATGTATATTTGTATAAATACATTCACAAAGAAAAATACTCTGAACTCAATGGGTACTGCTACTGAACTCATAAATACTGCTCTGTCTGAAGTAAACTATCAGAGTAAGTGCACCGGTACATAAAACAATGGTCTTAGGTTCAAAATCCAGTACAGATAAAGTTTTCTTTGCCATATTTTAAATCTGTTCAATTGCTAAACAGCCCATGTTTTTGTTTCTCTTTTTGACTTGAATCTGAATCCACTTAGTTTGATTTCCAAGCTGCTGTATCCTGTTTTACAACAATTGCTTTGTCTTCGTAGCCATCGTCCGCACCGTCACCACCGGCCCATTTTACCGCCGCCTCTCTATTCCCACCCACCCCAAGAAAAAATCGAAATGGCCCAATATTTTTTTGGACAAAACTTCAACGCAGAGGAGGAGTGGACGATGTTGGAGGCGGTTGTGGGGAAGGACCCCCTGTGGGGGCAACCTCCGTCGAGCCCTCTTGGATTGGAAATGAGTGAGTACCGCGATCATTCTTTCTACTGAAACTTTTCTTCTTCTTCTCCTCCCCCCCCCCTCCTTTTCCTGTCCTGGACTCGAGGTTTCCTAGCATTCATTATACTTATGCGTCTACTTTTACTTTCACGCAGTCGGCAAGCAAGAGGAAATATACGAGGAGGACTTTGCGGATCTGCCCGAAGTCAATAGCGGTAAGTTTCGTAGAAATCCCCCGTCCCATGGCACAATGCCAACATTTGCGGTAACGTCGATGAACCTCTCTCTCTCCCTCTCCCTCTCCCTCTCCCTCTCCCTCTCCCTCTCCCTCTCCCTCTCCCTCTCCCTCTCCCTCTCCCTCTCCCTCTCCCTCTCCCTCTCCCTCTCCCTCTCCCTCTCCCTCTCCCTCTCCCTCTCCCTCTCCCTCTCCCTCTCCCTCTCCCTCTCCCTCTCCCTCTCCCTCTCCCTCTCCCTCTCCCTCTCCCTCTCCCTCTCCCTCTCCCTCTCCCTCTCCCTCTCCCTCTCCCTCTCCCTCTCCCTCTCCCTCTCCCTCTCCCTCTCCCTCTCCCTCTCCCTCTCCCTCTCCCTCTCCCTCTCCCTCTCCCTCTCCCTCTCCCTCTCCCTCTCCCTCTCCCTCTCCCTCTCCCTCTCCCTCTCCCTCTCCCTCTCCCTCTCCCTCTCCCTCTCCCTCTCCCTCTCCCTCTCCCTCTCCCTCTCCCTCTCCCTCTCCCTCTCCCTCTCCCTCTCCCTCTCCCTCTCCCTCTCCCTCTCCCTCTCCCTCTCCCTCTCCCTCTCCCTCTCCCTCTCCCTCTCCCTCTCCCAGTCCTAGTCCCTCCTAGTCCCTTGAGAATTTTGTTTCTATACCGCGGAACGGAGAGTTAAAATTAATTTCTTTTCGATGAATAAACTGATTTAAGCAAAACGTTCAAGCTACGGTATTAATAAACTTCATGAAATCACAACACTGTGGTAATTCAACACTTAAATAGTACTTCCCAGTGTGTATCATCTCATCAGTCAGAAGGAGACAAACAAATCAGTCACGATAACGATGCAAAGTATAATGGCTCGAACAAGTTCTTATCGCTCTTGTGTTCGCACGTTCACGTACATGTACAAAATTATAAAGGCTAAGAAAAAGCTGTGTGGAGGAATAAGATGCAACCATGGAGGAATAAGACAACGCATAAAGCATACAACGCCGATGGTACGATATGATGGAGCAGACTTCCAGGTAATTGCAAGGTAGGTATGTAAACAAAAATAGTGGACATGATCCAGATAAACTTATTGGGCAGGAATCAAAGTGGATAATAAAATTATTATGAAGCCCATCTAGGCCTACCGGACGTATGTTGTGTAGCTGGGACTGAACCATGGGCATTAAACAAATTACATACATTTGCATACCATAAATATAGGCCTACTACGTACACTCTTACTCAGAAGATTTTAAAACCAGGACAACTAGGAACCCATTTTCCGTCAATCAGAACACGAGCGGTGCATTGTGGGATATATTAAAAAGCTATCGCGATTCAGCATTGCGTGAACTTTGCACACGCACGGCGAATCCCCCTACCTGGCCCTATTTCATGGCTGTGCTTTTCGCAGAATTCTGCGCTTACAGCGTCCCGTAGGCTAGGCACAGAACTTAAAGAGCTAGCGTTTAACGGAGGATTTCGCGTACACAAAAACAGGGAAAAAATAACATATATATAAAACCATTAAACAACACATTGACAGGGAACAAATGAGCAATCGGAAATGTCACTTTGTGGTTTGGCTACAGAAAACGTAGAAATCACACAGTTTTGGGGCCCATGTTACAAAAGGAGAGGAGAATGTTATATTCAAATTTATTCCTCGCATTTTTATTCAAAAATGGCACTTTCTATGCAAATTTATTTAACCTAAAAGATCGGGTCCTGGTACTAATGTACTTATATCATTTGTTTGTGCACGGGTTTGAGTAATTCCAAAGCCAATGTGCGTAAACCAACAAAACAAGTTTCCATAGGAAATATCATATGCAGAGGTGTGAAATGGGTACCAACTGATAGATTAAGTTTTATTCTTTCCAAAAATGTAAAAAAATAACATTTATCCTTACAATTTCGTAGATTATGGCAGTTTTCTGAGACCCTCTAATATGTCAAGAATTTGGCAAAACATGTGTCAGTCTGTGGCTCCCTTGGCATACATTGGTATTTATTGAGACTATGGGAATTATAGTCAAAATTTTAAATGCCTCAAACAATCGGGAGAATAGAATATTTCATTTTTTGGGCTATTTGGCATTTTTGCCATTTTCATATTATTTTCTAGCCGTAAATTAACTTCATTAAAAGTGTCAGGTTGTGGCTTGGTGTGAATTGTGATCTACTTTTTTAGCATGATGGCTCGAAATTTGAAGTTTTTTTTGCAGCCCATTTTAAAGTGATCCTTGATTTATCTTTTTTGAGCCAAGGGCCTAGCCTAAACGTTATTCACATGCGAAAAGGAAAATACAAGGTGGAAAAAAAATATTACTCACTGACCGTATTTTGTCAATAGAGGGCTCTCTTTTTGTCAGTTTGATGTTCAGGGAATGTCCACCTCGAACAAAAACTTTATTTCTTTAAAGTACTTTTGGGTAAATCCCCACTTCCTCTAATAAGTTCTTATTTTATCACCTTTTTCGAATTGCAAATGTGATTTGTTATTTAAATATAGGCCTACATATAGATAAGGATGATAATAATAGTCATCCACTATCGCATGCATTTTACCGCGCAGGCGCACATGTGCATGTAAAATGTACATGTGTGTACATGTACATTGTACATGTACATGTACATGCCCATGTACTGTTCATGTCCATGTGCGTACATGTGCATGTATACCATTGATTATAATAATGCACGTTGTATACTTTATGCACGTTGTATGCATTGCCTCCTTTGGCAGTTTGGATACCAAGCGTGCGCATCTAAAGAGCAAGACCAACGTAAAAAGTAGCCATTAAACCTGGTTAAACCACCCTTGGCGATTTGTCTTCCTTGTGAAGGTTTGAAAAAAACTGTGGCTAAATTTGCTGTAATTTATAAAATCCAGACGGACCGGCACAGAACTGTCAATAACTTATAACTTTATAAGTACAAATACTACAATCAATGGTTTTACTTTTAGGTCAACTCAGTCCTCTCTGCATGATCATCAGCGCTTAGCAGCTACTATATAGTACTAAGATATTTTACTACCGCAAAAATCATGAATTGGGGTAATAATGGGGTTCTTAATTTATCTTTAGAATTGTGTGGATTTGATTATATAGATAAATCTGGCAATAAGTATTAACTAAAATACATTTTCCCTTTCAGGTATTCAATGAGGCCATAGCAAAATGGAGGAAAGTTTAACGGTAAGTTGATTATTTTTGTTAGTTTGGCCTGCATATGATGATATTAACTCTTGTTTACTAAAACATCTTATCATTGAGATGTCTTGTTGATGAAATTTAAGTGAAAGGTATTACTTTGACAAGCCAAAAATTATGATAATTATATACTACAGTTATTTCAAAGTGTTAACTGAAATTAAAGGGTCTATGCAATAATTTTTTTTTACATAAATCAATGCTACAGAACTGTTTTGCAATGTTGCTAACAATCAAACTGCTTTTAACACTCAGTATGGGTTTCTGCATTCTGCAAGTTTGTATGCTAATGAGAATCTAAATATTCATGAGCAAATTTGTGATGTTATCACATGATCATGCAACAGAAACTTAATTGGTTGTGTACAAAAGTTTCAGAAAATGAATGTCTGTTTTTCCTGCAGACCTATCCCTAAACCTGTTGATGTACTGCTAAAATGTGTGCTTCGTAATCATTTAGTAAAGGAGTTTTTCATCAAACCTTTCATCAGGGGGATTAATCATTTAATGTGCAGTTTGAAAGTTAATGTTTTTCTTATGTTTTAAGCTGTGGGTTCCTGACATAACCTTACAATAGTGCCCTCATTTGTTTAAAGGATATTCTTAAAGGTGAAAAAGATGACAAATTTCTGACTCTACTAAGAAAAAAAAGCTTGCCAATATGTTCATACACTTCAGATCCCTAGATGAAAGCAGAAATGAGCTTGACTGTGATATTTATTGCAGAGACCCTTTTAATGAAAATATTTGCATTTCTTCATTCTTGTTAGGCAATTCAAATGCTTGAGAATATCGAGAGTGGCATTGTTGCCCCTGGAGATACTGCCCCTGAAGGTACTGCCCCTGAAGGTACTGACCCTGAAGGTACTGACCCTGAAGGTACTGACCCTGAAGGTACTGACCCTGAAGGTACTGACCCTGAAGGTACTGACCCTGAAGGTACTGACCCTGAAGGTACTGACCCTGAAGGTACTGACCCTGAAGGTACTGACCCTGAAGGTACTGACCCTGAAGGTACTGACCCTGAAGGTACTGACCCTGAAGGTACTGACCCTGAAGGTACTGACCCTGAAGGTACTGACCCTGAAGGTACTGCCCCTGAAGATACTGCCCCTGAAGATACTGACCCTGAAGATACTGACCCTGAAGATACTGACCCTGGAGGTACTGACCCTGAAGATACTGCCCCTGAAGATACTGACCCTGAAGATACTGACCCTGAAGATGATGCCTGTGCAGGCAATGCCTCTAGGCCTATGTCTAAGCCTTCATACACCTACATATCTGTAAGTATTATATATTTTTTCTGGCTGGGGGCTGGGTTGGCTATAATTAGTCATCACATTTTTGGTGTCATAGTCACTGATGCATTTATAACAACTTGCTTACAGAAAAGTTTACATTATTTGTATCCTGCAGCCTTGGATCCATCACTGCTCAATTATTACTTTCTAGTTGTATTTAATAGTTTTATTATGAACTATTTCTTTATAGATACATGATAGTTGTGCTAATTTTGAGCTATCTACATACATTACCTTGAAATTAATATTGGATTTGGAATATATTATCAACAAATTAAAGAATATCACACTTAAACAGTCATGTAATTCTTGATTGTGATTGAAAGCATACCTGGGTTTTTTCAAAGTTAACTATATAAACTTATACAGGGAGTTGATCATCTAAATCTAGCATGGGCTCATAAATTGAATCAATAACATTTTGTTGATTTTCTTTACAACTGTAGGGTAATACTAGAAAGCAACGTAAATGTACAATGTGTGGCACATATTACAAGTACCTTTCGCAACACTTGCGAAGACAGCATCGTGTCACAGATTCAATCACACTGAGGAAAATGCTGGGGAAGGCCCGTGAGAGGTAATTTTTTTTAGTTTACATACATTCCTAAACACTGCACTGGACTCTCCCTCTTTCTGGCTATTGATAAGCATCTACATTATACACTGTACAGTGGTTGGAAAGACTTACAAGGATGCAGACAAGAATAAACAAAAAATATAGTACATATAGTACAATTGCTAGATGCTGAGTTGAATGTAATAAATGAATGCTGTATATTGTTGCCACTACATGAGAGTGAACTTAGTCCAATGTGAAAAGTATGAACGCCTGAAAATCAATGCCTTTCTATTCCCGCAACACAACAGTAAGGCAATTAAGCATTAACGTGTGATTTCATTTCTTTGTTGATGATTTAGGGTAATGCAGTTCATTTGTAATCTTAAGCAGTATGTACTTACATATTTTTTTCCTTTTAATCATAACAGAGATCCAATATCACATCTAAAGTCATCAGGTGTAAAGAAAAAGAAAGGGTATCCCTGTCCCTACCCTGAATGCCACATCAAGGGACTGAAAAGGCTTGATGTGCATTTGGAGAATCAGCATGGCCTCAAGGTGAATAATCAGTGTCTTCATAGATTAAAAGTTGTTTTCAAGAGTAAAGTATCATTATGATATAAGGTATATATTATTTATGATAACAACAACAGAAAATTAAATTTAAAAAAAAGGTAGAGAAGCTTGTAATCAATCATAATGGTTTATTGCACAAAACAATGTCAAAGCATGATTACTGCGTTTATCATCCACAGCGTAAAGGACCACAATATTCTTCCCTCTTGAAACAAGTCAACTTCCGAAGAGGTGCCAGTTTCAGGAAGATGAAGGGGTCCTCATCAGTTCATCAGGTTGACAACTTGATTGTGACAAAGACTGGCAGATATAAGAAGCCTACAAAGGGTATGCATATTATCGACTTTGTATAACTTCCTCAGGTTATATTGATTGGAAAGCCTTCAAAGTAACTGTAAGTTTTTTGCAATATAAATTTGGAAGGTATGATTTTTTTTTCTCAACAGAGGATGTACTCTCCTCCTTTGAAGAGTATATCTATGTATCCAATGGATGCAATGACGGTGCCCGTAGGACAGCCAAAGCAGCAGTGGGGAACCTGCGCATTGTGTCACAGTACATGGGCGTAGCCATTCCACGGCTATTGACACCTACAATGCCCCAAAAGTAGGTTTCACAAGGAAATAATGCAAACAATGGATTTCATTACTGATTATAGAATTGATTACCAACTCAAATAACAACCCCGACAGCAAATAATACATGATTTCTGGACAGTTGAGCAGAAGTGTGTAAAAGTTATGGATTTTATATGGGGTCTTTGTTTGATCAAAATGTGCTCATGTTTTATTGTTATGAAAATTAAGTTGAGGTCAGAATATAAGTGACCTAACAACAAAAACACTTTGTGAAGTCTTATGTACATTTACTTCCTATTTTCGTAGAATTGCCATGTGTCTTAACCAGCTGCGGAAGAAGCCAGGGACTCTGGTTAAGTATCTCCACAGCTTGAAGAAATTCAGCCTCTTCCTAACACTTTATAGTGAACATGCAACTGCCTTGGGGGTGGCTCAAGCAACAATTCATAAAACTGTCCTTATGCTCAATGACTTCATTCAGTCCACCAGACCACGCATCATTGCTCGACAAAGTGAGCTGAAATCACAAATCGGTGGTATGTTTTTTTCCTTTGTGACATACTGGTTCTGTTTATTTTTATTTCTTCAACAATCATGATGTACTACATTTAAGAATGCTCAGAAGGATAAAAGTCTAAAACTGAAATCAAATTTCATTGTTGTTTTAAACAAAGTCTGCTTTTATATTGATGCTACGAAAAATGAAGCTGGATCCAAATGCATGTATTTAAATTTGTTAGTATTTTATGGTGACAATGCGTGACATTGAGTAGGAACTATTTTAATGCTATAATAAATGTTGAAATTTGTTAACGGGGAGGGGGGGGTACTCTTAAAATGAGTAGTATATTTGAAACACGTCTTTTTTCATATAGGACTCATACTTGATGGTGCAACTGTTAAAAGATGCTTGGGAAAAATCACCCATGAGCTACAGACACTCACTGACGGTAAGTAATTGTTAGGAAACTATTTCTGAGGCTGTAACACAAAAATAGTATTTTTTCATAATCAATAATTGTGCAATCATGATTGTTATTACTGAATTACTAATTGGCACTGCTCTGGTACGCAGCAATGTTATTGTTTGATTCTAGCATGGACTGTTGGGCATGATCCATTGTCTCATGGTACATGAGACAATGGATCATGCACTTAGTCATTGTCTAGTTCATGCATTTAGTCAATGTCTAGTTCATGCCTTTTCAGTACACTTCAGTCATTTGTATACATGTACCTTTATCTTTTATTTACAAGTTTTTCATATTCTTTCCAAATCCACAGTTAAACCAAGATGCAGTAGCCCCAAATGGCCGGAGGTACGACGGGTCAGAAATCTTATCATCTTGAAGATTTTACTAACCCAAGCTCCAAGAGCAGGAGTCATCGAAAATGCTACACTTAAGCACTACAGAAATAGAAAGACTGTGGTAGCCCCAGAAACATTCGAAGAGGTGTCGACCATTGAGGTGATTGTTTAAAGCATGATTTTTGTTGTTGGGGGGTGGAAAGAGTTTAAAAATATGTTGAATTTATAGCGGTAAGCAAGGCATGGCAGTTTGCATTTAACAGTAGGTGTCTACTGCTTTTCCTTATGGCATTACAGTCTTTGTCAATATATTTTTGGAAAGTGATTCAATTCAAATCATGATAAATGCATGATACCATTTTCAAAATTCTTTTGAGATTTCTTGACCAAGATCATAACAGATTTAGGTTGTACATGTAGTCATTCATATCTCCATCATTTACACAATCTCTCACAAAACTAAGGTTTCAAGTCAGATTGAAGTACCAGTAATCCTATGTGAACTAAATTATTAGAAAATGCATTATAATTGATTGTAATAAACATAATTAAGTTTGTTCTTTGCTTTTATCATAGGTTGATAAACACAAGACTACACTGACAGGACCAGCCATATTGGTCTTAAATGAGGCCCTAGAAAACCAGCTGAGAGCTTATGTTCGGTATTACCGTCCATACACATTAGGGTGTCAAGGTTGTCGAGGTATGTGATTGTTGACAGTACTTAAAAGACATGTGATGACTGTTTGTGAAAAACTTAAACTTAACCTAGTAATGTTATTGAAAAATTGTTTGATGTATAAAAAATAGATTTTTCGTATGTACAATTTAATTTAAAACCCACTATCATATGGAATGTTACTACACCTTGGACTGAATTAAAGTGCTTAATGTTCTTATTCTCTTCCAGGTACGGATAGTAATGCTGACTGTAAC
Source organism: Luidia sarsii (assembly GCA_949987565.1). NCBI lineage: Eukaryota > Metazoa > Echinodermata > Asteroidea > Paxillosida > Luidiidae > Luidia > Luidia sarsii. Next base: position 2,920,542 of record OX465102.1, read on the forward strand.
AGGGATGCATCTCCTCTGTTTCTGGGGCCCAATGGCACTTCAGTTTCTAAAGTAAGCCAGGAAGCAGAGAGGACATGGTTTTCACTTGGCAATGAGGGAAAAAGATGCACACCTACTATTATACGCAAAACAGCAGCAACTAAAGTAAGATAACATTTTCACTATTACAAATTCATTTAAATTATCAGTTTGCATATTGTACATGTATATTATATAATCAAGTTTATCATTGATGATGTCAACAGAAAACAGTAAAATTACAGGAGCTGTGCCTCACGAGCTTGTTCCAATCACATGATGGAAGCTTCATAATTATATCCTGTATGGAATGGACTTATAATAATTCTTATCCAAAATGGTCATCAAATGAAAGGAATAAAGATGAATTTATACTTTGAGTCTCATCAAAGCTGTTTTGAGATAAAGATTGGCATATTGATTACCTAGTAATGTGTAAATATTTTCATGAGCAGGCAGTACGAGGACTCTCGTCTAAAGATGCAGAGGCAGTAGCAGAGCTCATGGCACATAAGCCTGCGACACAGAGGTACTACTATGTTGCAAGCCAAGAACTTAGGGAAAAGGTTCGGGCTTGCAACAATCTGACATCAGTCATGCAAATGGTAAGGATTAATGACATGAACAAATTTTGTTATAGCATATCACATTAATTAACATTTCACGCTTACCTCACTGTCTATTTATAATGCCAAAATTACATTTAGAAAACAAATCTGAAAGAATCGGAGCAGGCTCACACAAAATCAGCCATAGCTACATGCAGCTTTGATGACATAAATGTGTTGAATCCTGTATGGTACAAACAACCTACCGGTAAACCGAATTCTTGAATGTTGGACACTTCTACTTGGATTTTTACAGGATGATTGTGAAGCTGTTGAGGAATGCTCCCAGAGAAGTGTGAACTATATTCAGGCAAGTGTGTGCTGCCTTTATTTTTAAAAATATGTCAGAAGTTTTAGGCTGAGATGATTTTCCACCCCCCCCCACCAAAATCATAAATAAAGAAGAAAATGTGTTCATGCATCACTGGGTAGTTGTTCCTGAAGTATATACAACTTATATCTGGATATTGGCTTTGGGGTAAGTTTATAACATTAAATAATTGATATAATTATATTAAATTATTTATTATGGTTTCAGTGCACATACATGTATACAATCTTTTACCTGTTACAGAATCAAATACCGGTAGAAGCAGTGGGTCCAAGTCAAGTTGCACCTTTGGTGAATGACATGGTGAGATCATTGTGCATTATAGCTTTGTTGGTTATTATGTGAATAATAGTGTACTGGGAGGGTTGTAACTGAATCATGATGGTTAAAAACTACTATACTAACTATAGCATGTATCCTAATCAATGGATGTTGACCGTGTAATGGGTTAGGTTTGTTTTTGGTACCAGGCCAGTTTGTAATATCAAATTCAAAACTATTCCAGCATAACATTATGCATTATTACCCTCATTAATACCATAAATCTGTTGGGGAAAAAACCCCAGACTGCATTAAAGCAAACATGTTCCAAATTTACTTATTTGTCTATAGTGCCTTGCACAGGATGTAGTCTATGCTATTGTTAGTGTCTCCATGTAAACACATGTTCCAAACAAACACTTCCGGTAAGTATCAAGATGTTTGGCATCTTTGTACATGTAGCCCAATTGGACATGGCTATGGCAACAGGATAGGCTAACTTAATTGCTCAATAACTGTTTTTACATTACAGGATGCCATGTACATAATTATACATGTACATGTTCCATTTGTACTTCTTGTTTTTGTCGCAAAATTTTTGGTAAACAATTATGGAACTTTGATTGTCTTGCTACTATTTTACATCCTATCATTTTGTATCTTCCAAACAAGGATTGCTCTACATCAACTGAGTCTCCTCCAAATTTGAAGAAACCTGATGGCAAGCCTAAAAACTCCAAGGTATTGTATACATAGTATAAGAACTGCAGTGTAAAACTATTTTTTCGGCTGGTGTTTTCTGAAAAAGAAAACTCAATTGAACTGGAACTTTCACTGGTGACTTTTATTTTCTTATAATTTTTAATTTGTAAACTTTAAAGCTTACTTTACTTTTTATGTATAGGTCCCTGTGGTGTCCTTCTACTCCATGAAGCCAAATAACACTGTGAGCAAGCGCCACAAATACACAAAGCAACAGGAGCAGATCTTATTGGGAGATTATAGGTTTCTGTTAAAGAACGGAGGAACTAATTTCATAGATGCGGTTCGTATTTTATGGCTAAATTTCAATGATTAAGAAAATGTATTTTGTTTCACTTTGCAATTATTATAATGTAAATGTACAGAGCTAAATACATGTACAAGTATTCTTTGATAGGCAGAAAATAGGGGTTAGGCAGAAAATAAGAGTAAGGCCATCAAAACCTTTTGTTATCAAAGGATATCAAACTGATGCCTATGATTTTTGTAAAGCATTTACTTTTTGTTCAATCATACAGATAATACATTTATCATACGTGCATGGAAACAATTAAGGCACATTGCTATCAAAATTGCAATTACACTATACTGATTGACTGCTGATTTCAAGAGTACGCATACATGTATTTCTACTGCACCAGTGCACCATAGCAATAGTGTAGCAGCTTAGAAAATAAATTTTTAATACTTTTTATCACAGGCTAATTATGCTCTCAAGAACAAGGAATTGTCAGCTTTCACCCCAAAGCAATTGGCTGACAAGATCAGACATATGACAGATGGCACTGACCTGAGAAGTAAGTATTAATTAGACATTAAACAATTGAATGTTTTACAGTTATTATTTCCGTTGTAACTGCTTTTAGTTTTATTGTGTCTGTATGTTGATTTAATTTTGATTAACACATTTTACTCTATTTATTTTGTTAATATAGCAGTGGAAATCAGCAGTAGTGCATCTACTTCAAGTACAGCCTCACGCCAAAGGTACATTTTGATTTATACATCATGCTATTGACTTATTTTTCCAACCAAATAACTTGAAATTAAGGTCCAAGAAATACTGAGTAAACATCCTGTATTGAATGTCAATGTTAATTTGACTTTTATTTTTTTCTCATATTAATAGGGTACATGAACAAGTTCGAACAGATGACGAGTAAGTATCTCATGATTAGAAATCAAGTGGATGGAGATAGGGGGATAAATTGACTGGTCTCATGCCAAGTAGTGCTTCTGCTCAATTCCTGTGGTACATGTATTTTAAGAATCTTTAAAACTGAGTAGGCATTGATTATCCTTATTGATTTCTCTTTATCTGCAGGATAGCAATATCGTCTCTAACCTCGCAAAATTTAAGAGCTCACATTAACAGGAATATAGACTACTTGAAAAGTGTGTATTGTGGAAAGGTAAGTTTTCCAGTTATTTGATGAATGCAGGTTTTAAATGTCTGTCTGACTGCAAGACTGCTCCAGCTTTTGAAAATCAACTTTTCGCTCTTATTTTCTAAATTGAAATAATTCAAGCTTTAAGAATCACAAATGTAGAATCATAACAGGATTGTTTTTTTTTTGGACAGGCCAAAAGTTGGAGGCACGCAGAGTATGTCAAAGGAGGCATAAGCAGAGGTAGGCATATTATTGTATGATACTAACTTTTAACATACTAACAATTATTTGGTTGTTTGAATAAACACTTTGCAGACTTTTTAAAATACTTTACAGAGCATTTTTATTTACAGTATAATATCAATGCCGAATAGTCATCCGTGTTAGTTTGATATCACATGCAGTGTTTACAATTGTTGATCTATGCTACTGTGTCTTAATTTATTATATTTGTCTGCAGGGCGGGGTTATTAGCACAGGTACTATCTGGTGGCAACATAGGCATTAACCTGCCCCTGATGGTGTTCTTATAGACAATGTGATCAACCTTGTCCAAGTTCTTATTGCCTTGATCCTACAAAATCTTTGTTCATACCTTGAGAACAATTAGATGGATTTTCTTATTGTTGATTTATTATATCTATAGTGAATCTCGGTTACAAGGTGTTTGGCCAGCCCTTCACTGAAGAACAAGAAGAGATAATCCTCAAGGAACTGATGGCTATTTTCAGTCCGGATAACAACACTAATGTAAGTCATTCCAATACATTTCAATTCAAAAGAGAAACTGGTTTGCAAGTCCTTTGAACTTTTTAATCAAATAATTTCTGTTCCATCCATCGAGACAAAAGGGAAATGAATGAAATTCAAGACTTGTTGATAGCATTCCCATGTTCCTCTCAACTTTTGCATTGTCACCTGAAATGTTGCTTTCTCTCATCAAAGAAATATCTGTGAGACTAATTAATTTGGCCTCTATATTCTTCTATCGCAGATTCTTGAGTTTCTGTGCAAAGTTGTTCTCCCGGAAGCAATGATTAAGATAGCAGAAGATGCACTTGGTATCTCATCATCAGATGCCGCAAAATTGCTGGAACAACCCTATGGAGTGAAATAAGATGATATTAACCCTATTCTGTTAGTGTTTGGGGGTGTTTTATTTCCTTCACCCATACCCTTCTAAGACTGTGTTTATTTGCATTGTGACAAGCCTTTCATCTTTCCAATATACCTAAAGTTTGCTCCTATCCCGAAACCAACACGTCCCCCGTTTTCCAGTGTCTATTGCCTTGAAGTCTGATGGGTATCCTGATCTCCCCTTTTGAGTGGTGCCACATGCCAAAGTTGTCCGTTTCAATAAGTCTTCCAAAAGTGGACCAGAGGTGAAAAAATTATCAAAGTAAAAATGGTGCCCATCATTAGAGAGTGTTTCATAAGTGTTTTCATATTTTCATGACTACCTGATATTCCAATCCCTTCCCTGGTAATTTTTTCTTCTTACCCTGTTCTGCCCCCGCATAAATTTCAAAGTCGTTTGTGTATCCCGTTGCTGAATTTTCTGATACCCAAAGTTTGATGCCAAATTTCCCTAGTTTGTTTTTAAATAGACCCGACCTACACTTTGATTTCACCATTCTCTCATCAACAGAAACATGTTGGTCTGGAATGTATAGTTCCCTACAAATTTTCTTAAATTAATTCACAAGATAATCTACTTGATACAGTTTGTTGGACGTGTCACTGTTTCTAGGGTCAACAATATGGAGAAATGGCAACAATGGGCATCAGAAGGTTCAAAGCCATCTGTGGCTTTGAACCTTCTGATGCCCATTGTTGCCATTGGAAGAAACATTCAGTAAAAGTTGTGGGGCCAGTAACTTTTCAAGGATGAAATCGGTACCAAGCCCTTGAACTCCCATGAAGATGAGTACCGGTCAGTCCCACTTACTGGGCCGCTAGTAGCTCCCCTTAAACAAGTTTTGAGATTATCTGTCGCACTAGCGGCCCACCGCGTTTAATATACAAAAACACTAATTCTCAACCGAAGACCTTAAAAGTGCCCGAAATCGCGTCCCAAGATTCAATAAATGCGCCTGCCGGATTCTACACGTGTCCAGATGAACCAGTGGTACTTCAGCCGTACTTCAGCGGTACTTCAGCGGTACTTACGATTTATTTTTGGACTGGACCTCAAATCCGACAAAATGCGCTTTAGCAATGAGGCCACGTCTGGTACCCAGTCTTCGTGTAGTATGGTTTGTACGTGGCCTCATTGCTACCGCTGAAGTACAGCTGATGTACCACTTGTTCGTCTATCTGGACATGTGTAGAATCCGTCAGGCGCATTTATTGAATCTTTGGACGCGATTTCGGGCACTTTTAAGGCCTTCGGTTGAGAATTAGTGTTTTTGTATATTAAATGCGGTGGGACGCTGGTGCGACAGATAATCTCAAAACTCGTTTAAGGGGAGCTACTAGCGGCCCAGTAAGTGGGACTAAGTACCGGTAGTCCTATAAACCTGTACAACAATATTTATTTTCAGCATATTTATTTTCTGTGGTCCACACGAACCTTTGTGGCGAAACTGCGGATGTCTTGTGCCCCATCATATTTGTCATACGCGTAGTAGATTTGAAAGATCTGTGAACATTAAAAATAATGAAAAACACATTGCAATCGGAATGGTTACAGATTAACAATAAAAAAGCAGCCGGTCAGGAAGAGATTGATTTATGGTTTCTGCGTCAGTTCGCTTTTGTAATTATCATGTAAGTTACCCTTCATTTTTGAGAGCGATAGAGATATCTAACAATATTGCTTTTCTTAAAATTTAGTGGTCCTGACGTTTCAATCCTAGCAGGACCTTTCTCAAAGGCTTTTCTACAATTTTTCTATTCCAATCAAATATGCAAATTCTTTTCTGAACTTGACTTGTAGTTATATGGTGGACATTACCACACGAGACAAAGAAAACTAACTTACATGTACGGTGCTTGGGCAGAGGTCTTGGCTTGCTTTGTCTTCTTCTTGGGGAGCTTTGCCAATGTTTGCGTCAAGATGTAGTCCGAGTTACTTGAGCCTTAAAGTCGCTCTTTTTTCATTTTCGGAGGGGTTGGACGACTGTCCCACGACTATTTTCTGAACGTACACATAAGAATGTGGAGAATTGTTGTCTGCAACAAATGAGATACAAAAATACCCACTATATAAATGACGTGATGGCATGGGAGCATTGGTCGCGCTATTATTGACCCCCCAAAAATGCAGGAGACATTGCGAAAACTGCAGTGGCTATTGTTACGGCAGAGGGCCGTGTGGTTCCCTCACTTGGAAGTATTCATCAGCATTGCAGGCTGGTTGAACCAGACTATTATTAGTTGATAGTCTGGTTACAAGAGCTAAACATTCTGACAAACATAGTTAAGTCAGGGAACCAGATGGTTGACCACCGTGAACATAACCACTGCGTTCGACAAAATTTAATACTATAATACTAATAGTACTTCCGGTTTAGCGAGTGTTCATTGTTTACATTCGGCATTTCGCTAACTGAGATACAAAACCCATCGGAAAATGAAAATAAAAGTCTTATAGAGAACACTTCATCAACCATAAATACCTTCCTAGAGTGGGTGTAAAAACTCATATTTTGTGAAATTCTTACCTGGAACTGGAAGCCAGTTTTCTAGTGCGACTTTGACGTGCTGGACGCTGCCGATGATGATTTTCAATCGCTGTCACTGGCAGTTCCAGATCCAGAAATGGAGACAATTTCCGAATCAGAATCACTCCAATCCGAATCAAATGAAGTGTTATCAGACGGAGACACATAAAAAAAAATTCGGAATCCGATGATTCTGGGTCAGAACTGGCCACATTGAAGGAGAAAATCGGTAATTTTCATGCGAGCGAGCACGTCGAAACGCTAAGCCGGATAAAGGCAATGCATTTCTAGCATATTTATTTTCAGCAGCTGAAGGGTCTGAACTGGGATAATGTTTACATAATATTATGATCAAAAAGAACCAATGAACAGTGTTGATTCCAAAACCCATTACGCGACCGTTGTTTACATGTGGGTATTTTCCCCTCTATTTGGCACAGAGCAGCAATGGAAATTTACAAAGAAGAATACGGACAATATGATAGTCTTCGATCTTTACTAATTGCCACTCCTGTTCCCCAATAACCACGTAGGCCTATACTAGCCATGCTTTAAGTATATCCTCCATGATATATCACTCATAATATGAATTGTGATGGCATGTAAACATTGGTGACGCTATAATCGGTCTATTTTTTTTTATATTAGTAGGAATTGCTGGTGTGACTGTTACTCCTTTTCTCAGACCCATATGTTGTTAGGAAAATGCTCAACCACAAATTGACAAATTCTTCTAATTTATTCAAAATATAAAAATGTCACATTTATAGATGTAAAGTCAATAAATGTATTGTTAAAAATACCCGGAGTGATTTGAGCCCAACGTGGAAACCCTATTTCTTAGCATAACATAATTATAACCCCACAAAGTTGTTATGAAAAATTAAAGTTATAGGCACATATAGGTCACACGGGGTCAAACAACAACCTGACAAAAGTCACAACCTGACAAAAATTCGCCTAGTGACAAATGGTAATTGCTCAAACCACAGAGTGACAATTCTCCCACTGTATTTGTTGTCAGGCTGTGGCTGGTCATGCAAGTTGCTCAAACGCCCTCTGACAAATTGTGCACAAAAGTATAGCAGTGTATTCCCTCTCTCTCTCTCTCTCTCTCTCTCTCTCTCTCTCTCTCTCTCTCTCTCTCTCTCTCTCTCTCTCTCTCTCCTCTCTCTCTCTCCTCTCTCTCTCTCCTCTCTCTCTCTCCTCTCTCTCTCTCCTCTCTCTCTCTCCTCTCTCTCTCTCCTCTCTCTCTCTCCTCTCTCTCTCTCCTCTCTCTCTCCTCTCTCCCCTCTCTCTCCTCTCTCTCCTCTCTCTCCTCTCTCTCCTCTCTCTCCTCTCTCTCCTCTCTCTCCTCTCTCTCCTCTCTCTCCTCTCTCTCCTCTCTCTCCTCTCTCTCCTCTCTCTCTCTCTCTCCCTCTCTCTCTCTCTCTCTCTCTCTCTCTCTCTCTCTCTCTCTCTCTCTCTCTCTCCAGCATCAACATCACCACCCCCGGAAGAGCCTGATGTTCTTCAGCCGAGTCAGGCTCTTCCGGGCGCGCCACCGGCGCTATTTGAATCGCCCCCGTTAGCCCGGACACGCTGGCCATCGACGCCCTTTTTCTCATGTGTCTTTACGTGGCCAGAATTTTTTTAGGACCGCGTTTCCTGGCTATGTACAGGCACGCTGCGAGGGGTGCCTTACCACCCACCCCTCGCAGCGTCACCATGATTGCATTATGTTTACGGTCAGGGAGTTATTAGATGTTCATCTAGAGGGCATGGTGGAAAGCCTTCTCGCCGACGCGTTGGAAGATTGCATCAAATATTGGATATTAAACGTACAGCAAAACGAAACTTTAAAAACTTATTATCAAAACGACCTGGACACGGCGGTCATTAATTTGCTCGAATATTTATGCCAAGATTTAAAGGAAGACAATAAATTAAATTCCCTCAAAGAGTTGATTTTTTACTGTTGAGGGGGGCGGATCTCCCAACCCGTCGGCGAGAAGGCTTTTCACCCGTTTTTCTTGGTTTCATTTTGTCTGTGTGTGTGTGTGTGTGTGTGTGTGTGTGCGTGTGTAAATGCCTGCAATGGTGGACCATTAGCAAAATGCACACCTGACAATAGTGGACCCTCACCAATCGCGGACGTCCTCGGTTAGAATTGAACAATTTTTTGGAAGCTTAACCATCAAACGTGGACGCAGTTTCGATATCTTGTCGATCGGAAGTACGTCCGCGATTGTATAGAAGCTACCAGGATTGTGCGTAAAATTGGACGACTTCGAGCGGTCTCGTGTGCATCTTATACTTATTCACGGGAAAAGAATTTAAAGTACGCCCTCAAGCGGTTAGTCTCCGTAAGCCCTCCACTCTTCTCGCCGAGGCGCCATTTTGGTCCACGGTTATTCGGTACAATAAAGCTGTACAACAAAGCGGTAAGTTTTACATTCTTGTGTTAGGGCTAATTGAGTAAATTATGGATCACAATCCCTTACAAATGTTTGATGCATAGTTGCAGTTTCTCGATACAAATTAGTGTGTGAGTTGCGCAGGCAACAATGCACACAGTGTCCTGTGCATCGCGCCGCGAGCTCGCGACGCGCGCCGAGCCCGTCATCCAGTCAGTAAGGGGGGAAAAACTCAGATTTCTCCAAAACCGCCCTCTCAATGTTGTAACAAAAAATAAGTTTTGGTGCTTGATTATAGAAACATGTTCTGTGTAATTTTCATGGCTGAACTCCATCCAGTTTTCGAGAAAAAAACGAAAGAATTCACGAACTGCCGTGGTTTGCCATAGGTTTGTGCGATAAACACGGCCAATGTTTGTCATCCATACCCATGATGCTTTGCGAATGTCGAAAAGGTTTATTAAAATTACACAGAAAATGTGTCTACAATCAAGCACCAAAACTTATTTTTTGTTACAACATTGAGAGGGCGGTTTTGGAGAAATCTTACTTTTTTCCCCCCTTACTGACTGGATGACGGGCTCGGCACGCGTCGCGAGCTAGCGGCGCAGTGTACAGGACGGTGTGTGCATTGTTGCCTGTGCGCGCTGAGCCCGTCATCCAGTCAGTAAGGGGGTAAAAACAAAGATTTCTCCAAAACCAATTCAATCGCGATCCACTTTTTGATTTTTTCTAGTGGGAATGCACCATATACAAGACCGGTAAACCGGTTTACCGCTTATTTTTTCAATCCGGCAAACTGGTTGGCGAATTCTCTGGTAACTCCCACGGCTACTTAAAATTGTACAAATGATAAAAACGCAGGTGTCCCCAACCTGACGATACCCGCTATGTGTGTCCGTTTTGTATGGATTTCTATTTTGACACTCGATCGTGCTGCATGGCGGCAGTCATAGCATGGCAGTATTTGTAACTATCAAACATGATGGTGCATCGACATCTCAAGTGTTAGGGGGTAATTAAGCTATATGAATCAGGGTAGGCCCTATTCATAGTCTAGATGGGCAAGGGAAAGTTTGACCGTGGGACAATTTGAATCAGGACAGATCGATCGCACAAGAGACTCCATCTCTGCCATTGTGAAGCAGGGCGTGCTGAGTGGAATATTCTCGGTTTGCGAAACTTTAGCATGAACTTATTATGATAATCCTGGATATACTAACATTACCTTTGTTCACGTCTTGGTCCAAGTTACACAGACTTATATCATGTTTATCTCATATTCATATTTTGGAAATGATCAGTCATATTCAAAAATTTTGGCATATTCTTTTTCAGTGAAACATTTCTATGGACCTTATCATCACAAATTAAAACCAAACTAGGTGTGATGAGAAATCATGTAACTTGACCACTGGAACTCAGTTAATTATAAGTAGGCATGTACTTGATTAAGAAAGAGGATTAAGAGATGCCCTTCGGCCCTTGGTCTATGTCTTTTTTTTTAAATTAAAACCACAAAAATACTGGAACTTTTTCTTCCTCAGTGAAGTGCGGTCTCATACAGATTTTTTTGCTTATGTGATCTGAGATATATTGGCTTCACCTGCCGCTTTTCAATATGACATAGATATTTCTGGCAAGTATGTGCACTTTTTTGCACACACAGGACTTGAGAACACGGATAAGATCTCACCGCAGAATTTAACCTCTACAAGCATGACAAGAGGCTGGATCATGGTGTGTCCTGGGTGTTCACCCGAAAGTAAAAAGTTGTTCAGCCATTGTATTGGTAAGTTTTTCATATCATAAAATAACGACATGTACATTGCTAAGTTTAGGATTTTTAACAAATTCGCCAAACAAATTACCACAAGGGAAACTGACTGAATCAATTTAAAAGGCTCACGGAAGTAAAGAGTAAAAATATCTGAAGAATTTGAAGAATTTTTATGGTAAAAAAAACTTTGTAAGTATTCTGCAACACATTTCCATGTCCCTAAAAAAACTTGTATGATGTCACCCGACCTGCAGAACTTTGGGGGAAATTTACAAGTCTTCCACCAAGATCTTCCCCATCGTTGTGACCATCGCTCTGAAATAAAAGGATCCTGAAGGAGGACTTGTGAATTTCCTCACAGTTATGCAGTTGAAGTCAAAATATTTTTAGGGATGTGGAAATCCTTTGATGAAAAACACTTAAAAAGCTCTTTATTTCATTAAAATGGAAAATAATCAATTTAATATTGATTTATAAACATTTAAAAACTATAATCTTCCAATACTCTGTATTTTTACTCTTTATTTCCAGGAACCTTTAAGACATTCATTGAACAGAGTGAACAGAGAAGAGTTGTTTGGAAAGGGATTCAAACCAGCGACCTCCAGAATACATGTACCGTACCTGGTCTTACCATCTGAGCTACCAGCTGTATGTCCTGGAGGTCAGTGGTTCCAATCCCACTCGTCAACTTTTCTTTGTTCATTCCTCGTTGTCTTCGAGTTAATCCAGTTAGTTTCGCTTGTGGTTATTTGTTGAACATATTGATGAGACCTGCATGGGATGCCCCATGTACTGTATTTTGGGTTGAAACATTGATAATGCTACACATATCTTGAAGTGATATGTGGGATATAGTATGTGAGTGGTTTCATGGTTCCTCACCGTTAAATAAAGACAGATCTTTTTCCAGTCAAAGTTTTCTTTGCCATTTTCGGAGATTGTTCACAAAAATTCCCAGTCAGTTTGTCTTTCATTTCTTTGAACAGATCTTTTTAGTTGACTTTAGAGGGATACCACCAACGTAGGGCTGGATAGTCAGTTGGTAGAGCGCCTATACGGTATTATGGAGGTCGCTGGCTCGAATCCTACTCCAGTCAACTTTTCTTTGTTCACTCCTCAATGTCTTATAATTAATCCAGTCAGTTTCTCCTAGGGTTATTTGTAGAGTTAGGTTAGATTTGAATGAAATGTCAGCCAAGTATTGCAGGCACCATTGCATTCTTTTATCTATTTTAGTACTATTTATTTATTTATTTATATATTTGTTTCACTTTTTATCTCGATACAGGACACCGACTTTCAAGATTTGATGTTGTGTCCAGGCCGGGGCTTTGCAGATGTGTTTTCCTACTCAGCCTTATTCCTGATCCAATTCATGTCTAGGGTTCATTTTTTTCAAATTGTATTTTAAAGTTTGAAGCTTTGGGCCAGATGAAGTAATATAGTGCTTTGAAAGTAGATTTGCAATAACCCATTTTTTAGCTGTTTGGAATTTTGCAATTTAACAGGTGTTTGTGATCATTTGTATACTCTCTTGTGTGCATAATTTGCAGCTAGTTTGCTTTAAAACATATCCTGTGTAGCATACCGTGAACATACAAAAATCCTCCATCACTATCCATTTGTATTATTAAGATAAACACTTCATTCACTTCCCAAAAAAATGTTTCAATCTTTATTTTTTCTTTCATGGCTTCATTTTAAGATCCTCTTGTTAGAAAAAAACTTGTGTATAAAACAGTTGTACAAAGAATGCACCCATGGCCGGTTAAGGGAAAACTGGAAAAGTTAATTCACGTGTCCCCATTAATAGGATGTACTACATTCATAGTTTCCCCTTGGGTGAAAATGAATGAACATAAAATTAATTTGGGAAAAAAAGGGAATATAAGGCTGCCATTTTGCAAGTTGCAAATTCTCAAAACCCCGTAATATCTGTCCCTCAGGTAGAGACCATTGGCTTTCAAAGCTAGCATTGTTCTCATGTTACATCAAATATTACATAAATTGAATACATGTACCTAATAACTGACTTCTCTCAGGTTTAGCTTAAGTCCACATTCATATCTCTTTTCAGCAGTGGCTATTGTTAAACTCATTGTAGGTGACATGATCAATCGGAGAAGAAAAAATCCCTCTCAATTTGTTTTTGAAAATTTGAAAGAATTACTTGCTTACTTGTCTGATGCTTTGAAATAAATTTGCAGCAATGCATACAAGGCAAAATAAACAAGTCCACTGTTGTATGTATACAAGTCCACTGTTGTACTATACAGGTCCACTTTTGCATGTCTCTACTGCTAGTTGTAGCCATGTGATCTTGTAGTCAAAATAAGATCTTCGAAAATAACTCCCAATGCATGTTTTACACTTTCACATGATTTCTTGCTTTCTTCACTCATGTTATGATTCAGAAAACAATATGGTTGACCATGGAGATGGGTTGACACTAACAAAATTAGGAATTCCACTTTTGTATGTTTAGACAAACAAGTCCATGTTCACGTATTTAATCTGCTGCTCGTATTCTGCTGACTGTATCTATGTATGATTTAAAGGAGTAGGCCCTATCCCTTACTTAAATAAAAAAATATGGAAGTCCACTGTTGTATAGTTAATCATGATGGTCCATGCCTTCAGAGATTGAAGGCCCAGGTGCATCACATTTTCTTTTCTTTCATTATTCATTTATTTATTGTAAACCAGGACCTAGGTTCGTTGTCTGATACTTCGGAATAAACTTGCAGCAATGCATACAAGGCAAAATAAACAAGTCCACTGTTGTATGTATACAAGTCCACTGTTGCATGTATACAACTACAAGTCCACTGTTGCATGTATACAGGTCCACTGCTGTATGTATACCGGTAACTGTTGTATGTATACCGGTAACTGTTGTATGTATGTATAGAAGTGCACTGCTGTATGTACATACAGGTCCACTGTTGTATGTATAACTGTTGCATGTATATAAGTCCACCATTGTATGTATGCAAGTCCACTGCTGTATGTATACAGGTCCACTGTTGTATTTACAAGTATAACTGTACGCATATAAGTCTACTGCAGTGTAGTACATGTACAGTGTATGCATAAAGGCCACTGTTGTATGTATACAAGTCAACGCTTGCATGTCTGCCCTGCTAATTCTCATAATAACAGTGTTAGTCAAAAAACAGTCCATGTAAATAACTCGACTTTCCAAGGCACATTGGATAACTTGACACATCGCTTTGTTTTGTTTTGTTCTGGTTTGTTTTACATTTTTTGTTTTTGCTTTCTGCCCTCCATTGATATGCAAATACAAAGCAATTCCTTTCTCAATTTGCTGCTGATGTCAATGTTCGCTTGTTTCTGTCCAGGTATCGTTCATGTTTCTTTGTGTACTAAATGAAAAAGTCCTCAATTTAAAAAAAATATGTTCCAGGCTAATTGATGTATTTTCTACGTACACTATTTTAAGCCAAGAAAATATTTTTTTAATTTTCATCAGGGAATTTGAGTTGAAAGCTTGTTTAATCTGGCCTATCTGAGAGAAACCTTGATATTCGTTTACAAGGGCCCTGAACTGGAAAATAAGTGAGTCCACGTTTGGATCGTTCTGGCAATGTTTCCACATTATTTTTTGCACGTTTATACATGTTCGTGTTTCGTAGACACCTGCAATCGTGGACTTTTACAAAAGTGCACACCATGAAATCGAAGACGCACGGGAAACTTGGGCGTCGACGGTTGTCAAGCCTTCATTGTAAAAATGAAAGGAAAAATTTGTATTCCCTGTTCAACGAGGGCGCTTCTTTATTTTCCTTTTTTTTAGCAGAGGCTATAGGTTCATAAAAAAGTAATAATAAATAAATAAACCGCATTGGTTTGGCGCCTTCATTCGGTAGTCTGGTTCGCTCCCGGCCCGACATGACGGGCGTTAGCCGGAGATTCTTGACCTGGGAGCCAGACTAGCAGGCGGCCGGCCCGCGCGCGCACAGGGGAGGGATGGCGACCGCGATTAGGCGGTGGATCTACTGCTTTTGAGATGTGTGATCATCCAATCAATCTGTTAACAAACTTTAAGAAGTAAAGTTTTGGCAGAGGTGAGTACATTACTCATTTCATCATGTTCAAGATTACGTTTCAATTTTCCATTTTGATTTTGGTTTTCTGGACAAGAATCGGGTTGAGGCTTGGCCTAAAATTGCGCCAGTGCACAGAACAGCTAGCTGTTGTGTTTAAGGCCCAGTGTGCATTGTGGGACCGTTTATATCGAGACATTGGCCCTTTCCAAAAACACAGCTCCGGCTCCGGCTTCGTCTCTGTTATCAAAAAGCTGAAAATACAAGTTTGGGTTCTTTGTTGAGCTGAAGTTCGAGAGCCTTGTTAAGAATAGAGTTTTTCTCAAACCGGAGCCAAAGGCCAGCCGTTTTAGTTCATGCCCTGTACTTGAAAATAGATTTAGCCTAATGAATGAGGGAGAAGCCGGAGCCGAAGCCGGAGCCGGAGCCGGAGCCGAGGTTTGGAAAATGTCGATGCATTTAGTCAGTGTATAATACTGCATGTTGAATAGTACTACCAGCGTAATAATGTTTTCGGTTTGCTCATAATTTAGACTGAAAATGGCGTGGCGTACACATTGTGAACACAGCGAAAGGCTGGATGCAGTACAGTGTTACATCCGCAGCTTAATAATTGCAGTAACGGCACTGTTCATCTGGGTGATTTTTTTGACATTTTTTAATTTTCTGGAGGCATTTTTGTAGGCCTGGGGCTTACATCTAGTACATAGGCCCCTAGTATGTATATCAAATTGGCCCTAGGGCCTATGCCTAACTTACATGTAGTTGGCAATGGCATGAGTCTCTATAGACTAGACCAATGCCAAGGCAATGTGCACCATCATCTCCTAAATACGCAGGCCTACAGGTTAGTACATTTTAATCTGATCCAACTCAATCACAGAGGACTTCTATTTTTGTATAATAAACAGTGTAGGCCCCCTATCTGGTCAATCTAGATCATGTAGGCCTACATGATGTAAAAATCACAGGGGCCAATTTCATACAATTACTTGAGCTGCTTATCACAAAAATTTGCTTAAGCACAAAAATACTTGCCTGGTAAAATTAGGTTGCATGTTTGTTATGTTAATTTTAAAGCAAACAACAGTTAGGCCTAAGAGTCACATGGAATATAAAGCGCATGAAATTATGGCTGTTGACCTGATTATTATTAATAAAAGCAACTTGTTTTGGGCCAATTTCATAGAGCTGCTTAAAATTTGCTTATGCACAAAAACAAATTGCTTTGTAAGGGCTACCAGCCAAACTTCCATGTGATTAATATTATCTGTGACTGGTATTTAGCTGTTGTTTGATAAGCATAACAATCACTGTTGAATTTTGGCTGGAAACCCACTTTTACTAAGCAAGAATTTTTGTGCTTATGCAAATTTTTGTGCTATATGCAGCTTAATAAATTTGACCCCTGCTTGAGCATTTGGGAAGCCTGTGCCTATCTGTTCCTATAATCAATGGTTATAATTATTTTGTGAACTAAAGTGGTTGAATCCTGTATTTATGTGTGTTACTAATTTACATTCGGTCGGACGGAAAACTTTTTGCACAATGGGATCTTATGGACATTACCCTGACATTATATCATCATGTTCAAAACTAAAATAGTGTTTAACACTTAATTCATTTTAGTGCTTTGTGTGATCATTGGACTGAGTGCTTTTATATGCCACTAATTTTCTGGGGTAGACCTATGAGGTGTGCCTACACATAAAAGGCAAGTTTATAATGGCCTGATAGAATTGGTGAATTATCTTAAAAATTTCTCACTTTTTATGACCATATTTTTTTTATTAAAATGATGCCGTTTCGTTGTTTGTTACAGCATGATACGTACTAGGCGGAGCAGGAGAGTTTCTCCTCTAATTGAGGCAGAAAAGTTCTGCCAGAGTAAAACAGACCCAAGTGGATTTGAAAAACGCCACATAAATGACGCGATAGGTAAGATGTTCAAATTTAATTTCAGAATTAGGATATGTTTTCCTTTTTGCAAGTCTCAAAAATGCGTTGCAGTCCCGAGGTTGGCACCTGTGTGAGGTGATTATAAACATAGTCGCAGATGTTGTTCAAACTTTTATTTTGTCAACCAAGTCATGAGAAAAAGTAGTGAAAAAATCACACTATTCATAACATCGACTTTTGGGGGGGGGGGTGATTACATCAATCCAAATCAGCAGGATAGTTTGTGAATCCAATTTTCTTGATGATGACAGCATTTCAGAATAAACATTTCACAGGAAGATTGGTATATCGACATTGTCTACAATTCTTTCATACTGAAAATGAAGTTATTTGGGTCACTGATAACCAATTCTCAACCAGAAAAGGTGATAAATCCTGGTTGCAGCATGTAATATTTAAATTGCTTTTCACACATTAGGCCTACCAAATTTTGCTGTTTTTATTTGATGCCTATTGTTATAAACATGCACATGGATGTAAATGTTGATATGTAATATTAAAATAGTAATCATTATACTTTTTGATAGTGGCCCATGCCAAAAACTATGCCAACTGTGATTACTCTTGGTACATTGTTCATTAATGTAGTGCTGCTTTGGTTTCAATAATAGAAGCTTAAAATAGGAGCACAACCAATTGAAAAATCGTTCAATGATGGGGGCTTCTGCATAGTGTTGGTTGTACAATAACAAAGTTGGAATCTTCAGATTTATTCACTGAAATTAATATGCATGGTCTACACAGCTATTGAATTATATATTCCTTCCTATTATATCAATGGTAATAAGCCCAAACAGAAATGTTCATATACATCATATGAGGTTTTTAGGGGCAGGGAAATTTGATGTAAAAATGTTAAATTCCTTTTGTTTCTCATTTAAATGGAAAATAATCAATCTAATACTGATTAATTAACATTCAAAAGACTAGATTCTTCCAATTCTGTGTATTTTTGCTCTCTTTTTCGGTGGACCTGTTACCTCTATTGTAAACCAGGCCTTAAAATCATTGTTTTTATTCTTTCCAGGATATGGTGTTTTCACAACCAGAGACTTCGAGAAAGGCAGCTTTCTGTTGCAATATCGGGGTCAGGTGTCAATCTCTTCGACAGAAGCATCACAAGATGAGGAGGATGACACATATGCATTCCATTTCAAATATAACAAGAACAATTACAGGTGGGCTGACAATAGTGAGCTGCACATGGCAGTCACATGGAAAGAGTAGTTGCAAAAGAAATGTTTTATGCTAAATACATTGTGTACTGGATTTTATCTACATATTTCTCCTAGGTTTGTACAGTTTTGTACAATAATACTTATGAATAAATATGTTCAGGTTTGTTAATCATTGTTTACATACTTCTGTCATACATGAGTTGTTCATCTAAGGATTTTTGCAAAAAATTTGCAAGCCTGTAGTTGCCCAGCCTTTTCATCTGCCTAAAAAAATGCAACTGGGAAGTAGTTTTCACCTCTTCGGTATTTCATCTCAAATCTTTAAATGTGCTAGCTTGCAAAGACGGGTATTCCATTCTATATCGGAAGCTTAATTCAGGTTTGCATATGGGTTGATGCTTCGCATTGTTTCTGGCTATCCTCATCCCAACTCTATTCATACTGTCCATTGACCACTATTGTAGGGACTGTTTTTCTCTGGTTTCAGTTATGTGTAGCTCCACCTTAGCTAGTCATGGCCTAGTGGCAGGAGAATCTCATACAAAATTGTGGTCACCCTGAAACAAATTATAAAATACATTAAAAAATATGTAAATCCATTTCACTGCTCGCGGGGAAATGTGAATTTGCTAGGGAATTGCATAATACATGGGTGTAGAATTAAAAAAAAAGAAGTGAAAACTAAGTCAAAATAATCCCAAGAATTTATACGCATATTGTTGGAATGTTTTGTTGGAATTGTTGGGAACTCCATTCAAAAATTAACAATTTACCAATTGCAATTGGTATTTTTTTTGTAGAATTGATGCTTCAAAGGACAACTGCCTTGCAAAATACATCAATGATGAGCACAGGCACCCGAACTGCAGAATGAAGAGACACATTATCAACAACACCCCCCACCTTTGTCTTTTTGCTCTTATTGACATCAAAAAAGACACAGAATTAAGATATGACTACGGGCAAGATGAATATCCTTGGCGCAAGGTAAAAACTTGTTTTTCTTCTTTCTAAATCACCATAGTTAGTGATAAACATGCTGTCCAACTCACCTTTCCTTGACAATGTGGTGCATTTATCTGGATCAATTAGCAAAATATGATGATACTTACAATTAACATGTATTTATCACATTGCTGCGCAACCCTTTTCTCGCTTAATCCACACACTGCAGGGGCCAACTTCATAAAGCACTAAGATTGTAACTAGATTATAACTTTGAGTTGCCAAATCACCATGGTGATTTGTATTGTGATGTCACACATTGCTAAGTAATTACGATAAATTGACAATTTGTGAAATCAACCACTGACAAATTTCAGGTGGACCTGTGATCAATCGTAACTCAGCTTACGATTGATATCCAATTATTATCCGCAGTGTTTTTGTAATTTATGATAGCGCAGCGATGCATTGTGTGATTAATTGTAAGGTATGGTGATCGAGTTTTGGCCACTGAACACATCAGGTATTATTACATAAGGTACATGTACACAAAATACCAGTTTAATCAAAGCACATCCTTTCACATATTGTATTTTACCAGCTTACTGCTATGCAAGTTGCAATCATTTCAAATTTGTTATTGTAGGCCACATAAGAAAAGTGCATGTGGTCTTTGAAACTAAATACAT
Source organism: Luidia sarsii (assembly GCA_949987565.1). NCBI lineage: Eukaryota > Metazoa > Echinodermata > Asteroidea > Paxillosida > Luidiidae > Luidia > Luidia sarsii. Next base: position 2,940,595 of record OX465102.1, read on the forward strand.
CCCACCCAAGCTTGTGATTATAGATTGTACAATTAACATTAACAATAGAAAGCCAGAGAAAATCATTGTCAGAGACTGATTTTTGTGAAGAACAAACAAGGATATAACATTATTTGGACCGGGATTTCAATTAAAATATAGCTGGCAAGTTACCCAACACAAATGACTTGTGAGCTTGACGGTTTTTGTTTTTGTTTTGTATGTTTTTGTAGGTTAAAGATAACTCATCAGTTGGTGACTTGAGCACACTCCTGCAAGACAGAACACTCACATCTACACAGCCAGGACAACCAGTGAGGTCATCTCAGGGTACATGTACTGCAACTGCTGGTCTTGCCATACATTCTCCTTCAGCTGGCAAGTTGAGTCCACTCCTGGAAGATGAACCACTCACATCTAGCCAACCCTTACAACCTGTGAGGCCATCTCAGGGTACTTGTACTGCAGCTGCTGGTCTTGCCATACATTCTCCTTCAGCTGGCAAATCGGGTCCACTCTTGGAAGATGAACCACTCACATCTAGCCAACCCTTACAACCTGTGAGGCCATCTCAGGGTACTTGCACTGCAGCTGCTGGTCTTGCCATACATTCTCCTTCAGCTGGCAAATCGAGTCCCCTCCATGAAGATGAACCACTCGCATCTAGCCAACCCTTACAACCTGTGAGGCCATCTCAGGGTACTTGTACTGCTGCTGCTGGTCTTGCCATACATTCTCCTTCAGCTGGCAAATTGAGTCCACTCCTGGAAGATGAACCACTCACATCTAGCAAACCCTTACAACCTGTGAGGCCATCTCAGGGTACTTGTTCTGCAGCTGCTGGTCTTGCCATACATTCTCCTTCAGCTGGCAAATCGGGTCCACTCTTGGAAGATGAACCACTCACATCTAGCCAACCCTTACAATCTGTGAGGCCATCTCAGGGTACTTGCACTGCAGCTGCTGGTCTTGCCATACATTCTCCTTCAGCTGGCAAATCGAGTCCCCTCCATGAAGATGAACCACTCGCATCTAGCCAACCCTTACAACCTGTGAGGCCATCTCAGGGTACTTGTACTGCTGCTGCTGGTCTTGCCATACATTCTCCTTCAGCTGGCAAATTGAGTCCACTCCTGGAAGATGAACCACTCACATCTAGCCAACCCTTACAACCTGTGAGGCCATCTCAGGGTACTTGTTCTGCAGCTGCTGGTCTTGCCATACATTCTCCTTCAGCTGGCAAATCGGGTCCACTCGTGGAAGATGAACCACTCACATCTAGCCAACCCTTACAACCTGTGAGGCCATCTCAGGGTACTTGTTCTGCAGCTGCTGGTCTTGCCATACATTCTCCTTCAGCTGGCAAATCGGGTCCACTCGTGGAAGATGAACCACTCACATCTAGCCAACCCTTACAACCTGTGAGGCCATCTCAGGGTACTTGCACTGCAGCTGCTGGTCTTGCCATACATTCTCCTTCAGCTGGCAAATCGGGTCCACTCTTGGAAGATGAACCACTCACATCTAGCCAACCCTTACAACCTGTGAGGCCATCTCAGGGTACTTGTTCTGCAGCTGCTGGTCTTGCCATATATTCTCCTTCAGCTGGCAAATCGGGTCCACTCTTGGAAGATGAACCACTCACATCTAGCCAACCCTTACAACCTGTGAGGCCATCTCAGGGTACTTGTACTGCAGCTGCTGGTCTTGCCATACATTCTCCTTCAGCTGGCAAATCGGGTCCACTCTTGGAAGATGAACCACTCACATCTAGCCAACCCTTACAACCTGTGAGGCCATCTCAGGGTACTTGTACTGCAGCTGCTGGTCTTGCCATACATTCTCCTTCAGCTGGCAAATTGGGTCCACTCTTGGAAGATGAACCACTCACATCTAGCCAACCCTTACAACCTTTGAGGCCATCTCAGGGTACTTGTTCTGCAGCTGCTGGTCTTGCCATACATTCTCCTTCAGCTGGCGAATCGGGTCCACTCTTGGAAGATGAACCACTCACATCTAGCCAACCCTTACAACCTGTGAGGCCATCTCAGGGTACTTGTACTGCAGCTGCTGGTCTTGCCATACATTCTCCTTCAGCTGGCAAATCGGGTCCACTCTTGGAAGATGAACCACTCACATCTAGCCAACCCTTACAACCTGTGAGGCCATCTCAGGGTACTTGTTCTGCAGCTGCTGGTCTTGCCATACATTCTCCTTCAGCTGGCAAATCGGGTCCACTCTTGGAAGATGAACCACTCACATCTAGCCAACCCTTACAACCTGTGAGGCCATCTCAGGGTACTTGTTCTGCAGCTGCTGGTCTTGCCATACATTCTCCTTCAGCTGGCAAATCGGGTCCACTCTTGGAAGATGAACCACTCACATCTAGCCAACCCTTACAACCTGTGAGGCCATCTCAGGGTACTTGCACTGCAGCTGCTGGTCTTGCCATACATTCTCCTTCAGCTGGCATATTGAGTCCACTCCTGGAAGATGAACCACTCACATCTGGACAACTTGTACAACCTGTGAGGCCAT